>QFEO01000557.1:0-18436 GCA_003316615.1 Amanita pseudoporphyria
AAACGTGAATACTGCGTGTTGGATGCGTGAGCTATGGAATCTTGTGAGAACATCATTACACAAGTGATAGGATCGTTGCCTTACTGGTATATTAAGCCCGTTTCTGCAGTTGCGAAGCTCGATATCAGCTCTTCCTCCGTGAAATTACATGCTAATGGAACATAGTTAAGAAGTAAACAGGATGGCGTTGGGAAAATACGTACAAGTTATAAGAAAGCAAGCCCCAGGCTTGAGCAGCTTCGCGAGTTGAGCTGGGTAACGAGCAGCCGGGGAGAGGCCATTTTCATCCTTTGGGCCCAGAGCGATCGCATCATACGTTCCCTTGTCCAATATGAGATCCCAAGTATTAAGCGTACACAAGTCGTCTTTCAAGAAGTCACTTTCCATAAAGGTGATACTTTCAATACCCCTCTTCGCTGAAATTGCCTTGGCCAATTTTACGGCGTCGGCGCTATAATCAACGCCCGTCAATGTTGTTGGTCCATAGCCGGCTTCGGTGAGTGCAAAGAGTAAAGTCCCGTTTCCACTCCCAATTTCAAGGATGAATGGTTGAGATATATGTGGAACGTTGATCTGCACCCATTCTACCATTTTTTCAATACTCTCAATTCCAAACCTAGGCGGAAGCGTCAGATTTAGAAGGAATATCATAACGATCGTGCTATGTACCAAACTTCGCCTTCATCACCGATGTCTTCAAAGTTTGCTAATTCTTCCTCGTAAACATTGTCCCAGCTGTGTAGTACTAAGAAGTAATTATGAAGTTGTGCTAGAAAAGGGCGCACTGTTCCTTGGTACCGAGCTTCGAAGGCTGGAGTTCCGTACTCATTTTCAATTGATTACGAAGTTCGCAGGAGATGGTTTAGTAAGCATATCCTATGGTACAACATCTGCACTCGAGACATGATATAATGCAAAGACGGGGGTGGCGATTTGGGGGTTAAATGTTCGATTAGTTGAGTAGGTACAACGTAAGGTATAACATATTCAAAGCTTCATTGCACGCCGTTAATGCGCTGGCTTTTGGGCAAACAGATAGGCATACTGGGAAAGGTGCTCATCATCCCCTTCTATCCATCTTCTCTAATAGATCCTTTGCTTCGTTGATTTTACTCGCAAGGTAGGGCGAACCGCCGCGGTCTGGATGATTCGCTAGTATGATTTGTCTATGAGCGTCCTTCAATTGGGTCCGGAGTTTCGGGCCATCCCTGCCTATGTGTTACTAGTGCATGGAGTAAAGAACTTTGGGACATACTTGAGCCCCAGAATAGCGATAGCTTCCTTTCTGTCCATTTTCGCCTTAAAGCCACCTTTGACCCATTGCTCTGAGGCCCCTTTGCCTGCCAGGAAACCCCTCCGGATGAGAGCCCTGCCGGCAACTGCGGCTGCGAGAGCGCCGACACCAATAAAGATTGGTGTGGACATGTGAGAGGGAGTGTGACGACGTGACGCTGCTGGAGTCCTTGCACGACCCTCAACCTCCTTCCGTCTTCAGGCGCTCTCCATCCACATCTGCCCGCGATTGGGCGATAAGAGCGTCAGCTGCAGGCCTCGAGGCAGTGGTTCTCATCTTCTCCTGCTTCGAGGCTGCTGCGCAGCCCTCTTATATACCGCCATCTCTGCCCCAAAGTCCTGTTTCCTGCTTTCGCAATGACGGCGCGGCGTAACTTCACTCTGGCTCAGAATCTCATCTGTGGTCGATTTGGTACCAGGGTAGCTACCGAATACGTTGAGGAATCTCAGCTCAATTCCTCCTCCTTCGACGTCTTTGATCATGCTCGTCCTCTTGGCATTTCTCCTGGCTGCTCTGAAAGAGGACAACTCATTGCGTTGGCCATTGCAGATGACCAAAATTGCCGCATCGTTATGTTCCAGTCTGGCCGGAAAGGCACTAGCAGATCCACCGAACTGTCTGTCCTCCAGGATAAGATCCTATGTCGTGACGCTGGCGATCTTTTTGCCTTCGACATGGCACCTCTCGCTATGTTACTTTACGGTGGTCTTGGTCTTCGTATTGCCAATGCTGTGGACATACAATCAGGTTCCTCAGCAACGGATCGACGGCCACTCACCGCCATTGAGACGCTAGTTGGCGATAGTGCTCCCATCCTAGCCGACAATATTGAGGCAAAATTTCGAGAAGCGATCTTCGATCCTAACAACCGTCACCACCCTGCAGATCTCGCTATTAGAGCCTGGGTCTCTCAGTTTCTGGCAACTTTCGAAAATGGCGAGGGAACGTTCGCGAAAGTTAAACGAATCAACACGAGGGAAATGAGTGATGAGGTAATGTATTGTACTGTTTTCGTTGACCGTCCACTGATAGATATGCGCACAGCAACTCCGGATTGTTGCGAAATTGTCTACAGATGCCCTGCGTCTAGATAACAAGAAGCCTACTGAAACCACTCACTCTGTCACCCTCTCCACCAGTCCCGTAACCCAAGCCGCACAACTGCGCTCCATGTCGTATGATGATCGAGTCCGCCGTAGGATGGTACTTCAGTTCTCGTATTAAGATTGACATGCTTGCTAACGAAATGCGACAGAAAGCTCGTGTCGACGTCAGTGACGTCAATGGCTTGGTCAACTACCGCGTCTATGGTAATACTGGGAGCGCACGTGGGCAGAAGAGCATTGTGGAGACCAGTCGCTCTTTACAGGGTGTAGCTGTTATGACAGTCACGAGTATTGGCCGTGATGCTGCCACAATGGCCGAGGCTCGGCGTGCGGCAACAGTCCTTTGCATACTTCAGGGTCAATTCGAACTACTGGACACCAATCCCTGGATTAAGAATATCTGGTTCCCCAACGACGACGGCCTTATGACGTGGCCCGAAGAATGGTCGGAGTCGAAGTCGAAGTTGAAATTGATCCCGAAGCCGAAGCTGTCACCCTCACCATCGAAAGCTAGTCAGCCTCCATCGAGTATCCCACTGAATGGATCACAACAAATGGCTGTCAACACTATGTTATCTTCCTCTAATGACAACTATATCACATTGATACAGGGCCCTCCAGGTACAGGCAAAACCTCTGTCATAGCTGCATTTGTTCAGTGGTCCATTGCTCTTGGGGGATCTGGGATCTGGCTAGTTGCACAATCCAATGTTGCTGTCAAGAACATTGCTGAGAAGTTGGTTAAGGTTGGGTTCATGGATTGGAGGTTGCTTGTTTCATATGACTTTCACTTTGATTGGTCTGCATCTAATTATCTTATTGATTTCCTGTTAATCAACCTTGCTGTTAGGCATGAACATCTGTACTACAGAGTGAAGAAGAACCTCATCAGATCTGATAGGTTCAACAAGGTTATTGACTCTGAACTTGAAGGTGTCTCAGTCATTCTATGTACTCTCAGCATGCTTTCAAATGACAAACTCCAAAAAAAATTCTTGAAGAAGGTACCCCTGAATGTTTTGGTAGTTGATGAAGCCAGTCAAATTGAGATTGGCAATTATATCCCCATTTTCACTCAGTATGAGTCCACCTTGAGGAAGGTGTGCTTCATTGGAGATAACAAACAATGTATGCAGCACATTCTTGTTTTGATAACAATTTTTAAGCCCCAGTTATTAGTGCCCCCTTATGGTCAGGAGGATATTGAAGACCTCCAGAGTGTCTTTGAACTGCCCCATCTGAATAAGCCTGAGAAGGTAATTTTCCTGGATACCCAATGTAAGCTAAACTATGGAATATTTGTCCCATCCTGCCTAATTTAGGTTCAGATAGGATGCCACCTCAGATTGGCCAATATATCTCCAAGGCTGTGTATGAAGACAAGCTGAACTCTAACCCAGAACATCCTGTACAGGATGATATTATAGCCTGTAGATTCATTGATGCTGGAGGGAGAGAGTCAAAATCTGGTGATTCCTATAAGGTAAGCATGCTCTTTCTGACTTAGCCTCTTGTTCTAACTGCAGCCTAGAATGATTTAGAATGTGATGTTGCTATCAAACTTGCTACCAAGCTCCAGGAGCTTGGGCAGTCTTATAGGATCATTACACCATATAGTGTACAAAGACAATGGATTGAAGATCAGATGAAGAAGGTCCCTGGTCTGCATTGGGGAGATAAGTGTTTCAGTGTTGATTCATTCCAAGGTTTTACCTTTTTTGTTGGTATTTCACTCTATTAAGTCATTATACAGGAAATGAAGATGATTACATCATCATCTCTGTTGTCAGAACCCTGCAAATTGGATTTTTAAAGGACCTCAGGAGGACAAATGTCATGTTGACAAGGTGTAAAAAAGGCATGTTTATCATCTCCAATGAGAAGTTTTTGGAAGGCCCAGGGGCCAGTTCACTTGTGGGAGAGATGGCAAAGGCTATAGGGCCTGAGAGTTGGCTTGACATTGCAGAGATTGATACTGGAGAATTTTTGACTTAAATTTTTCTTTTTTTCTTATCCAATGCAAAACTTTTGTGAGTAGGTCAATGTCCAAGGTGGTGGTCAGGGACACCTGAACATCAACTTGGACCTTGACCTACTCACCAAGGTTGTTGCAAATATGTCTCAACTATGTGTATATGTGTATATGCTTTAATGATATGATTCTATGCCAATAATTATAAGTGACTTGTGATATGTTTATCAGAATTGTCAACTACATCTGTTAGACAAAGGTCCCTCATCTCAAGGAGGGAGTTGGTTATAGATTCCACAAAGCCAGCTGTAGAAGTCAAAGAGCATGAAAATTTGGACTCTATACCAAACTTTATCATTTCTGGTGCTGCTAAGTCTTTCCATCTGATTGAATATTTTTTGTGTATGTAGGATGTTGAAATGCTCACAATTGATTCCATAGCCATCTTGATAAACAGCACTGAAACCGGTGCCTCGGAATAAGTGTCCCGTGCTAAGGCCACTTGTACTGAGTGCCCAGTGAGTGCTGCTTGTGAACAAGTCATCTTCAAAGAGCAATGCGTGCTCGCCGTTGAGTGGCCGTAACATTTGGTGCAAGCCGAGCAGGTGCCGGTCTATCCCTCGCCCAGTGGCAGCTTCGCGTGTGAGTCTGGTATGCTTCTTGACAGCGCGTTGCAAAAGCGCGCGTCGCGCCGACGGCTGGACAGGTTTCGATACACATAAGAAAAGATCCTTGATCAGCCCCACCGTTACGCACCGAATAGCGAGGATCACGCATTGAAAGAACCCATTCTCTGCTTTCGCGCGTCAAGCTTCGTAATGTTTCTGTGCGACCGTGTTTGAACATGCGTGTCAAGACTGTCTCGTAAGTAGCAGTGAAATCGCCCCGCGTCGAGTACCATGCCAGTTGAAGACACATTTGGATGTACGCATCAGGTGGAAAGCCCGCTGGACGCAACTGAGTTATCATTGTAGCAGCATAGCGCACGGGTCCTTACCAACGTCTTTAATCCAATCTGTACCGTAATCCTTGAACCATAAAACACTGTCGTCGGAATCGTCCATGATCTTCTTGGCGCGTTCTTCGGCAGCTGTACATTCCATTGAGACTTTGGCGTCCGTTACCCAGTCCAATCTCTCCCACCCCGTGGCGCTATCGGTGGGATGTGCGTTGTCAAATGTATTCACATCCACCCCTTCTACGATGCCATACTCGGAAACAATGCTAGGAACCAGCGCATCGCAGGGAGAATGTTCTCCCGTCGCGCCCGCACGAGTCGATGGATCAACAATGAGCGTGAAAGGCTTGTCATAGAACCGATTCGCAGCATTCAGTGAGGTTCCGCGGATAGTATGCAGGTGAGCGTCAAGGTCTCGTTGCTCAGCATCGCCAGATGATATAGGGGGGAGGTCATAGGTTGTATGCTCGAGGCTCAAGCCCATGAGACACTGCAGCAACACTTGGTGGATCTCCTTGTTCTTCGGTGATAGCGACAAGAGATATGAGAGGTTCTATATTATATTGGGGGTGAGTACGATGGCAAAGCGCCTATGGAACGAGACCGTACATCTGCCCAGCGATCGCGTTCATCTGCGCTAAGGATACCTATTGGCATGGCTTTCTCGCCATTGGCCAATCGTCGTTCCACGTCTTGTACTATGGCGCGTAGTTGAGACTCGATTTTGCCAGGTCCTAGGAGCTGAGGAAGAGAGGAAGAGAGATTGGGAGGGTGGTAGACTGTTATTGTGTAAAACCAGTTGTGGAGCACGACGAAGACCTTGCGAGCAGAGGGATTGGTGAAAGGGCTAACAGGCTCAGAAAGGACGTCGCAGAATGGTTGCGGTGTACGGCCTATGTTGAACATTTTTGTTGTATTCTCCCGAAGCCATATTCCTTGCAATTGGTATAAATCTTTGCTCTTTGAGGGCCTAAGCACACTCACCTGCTCGAGTGGTATCAGGGTGCAATTCCTGACTGCACAGACGAAGATGAGAACCGGAAATGTGCTCACGAATTCAAAATAACACTCACGAGTCTAGCTTGCCTTTGAATTCAAGTACACGATGGACCAACCAAGCAGCCCGGCGGAGTTGCCAGCGCGTCGTTCCACACGTGCTATTGCTGGGCTCTCCCGCGCGAGCACTTTCGGGTATGAGGTTGTCGTTGCAAAACGCGAGCCACCAGTTAGAGTTAACGAGAAGCGGTGCGCGCCATTCGAGATAGGCTTTATAGATCCAAAAGTTATCGTCTAGCCAGTTATTTGGTGATGCCCTGTCAAGAGCTGCGACAGTCAGTGAGTTGTGTAGTGGAAAAGAACAGGAGACAAACCGTGTAGACGATCCTGCAGGACTCTACCGATGCCGTTCTCGAATTCGTTTGACCACTTTACCCGCAGAGCATATGCGGACTTATATGATGATCCACCCTTGGCCTCGTCCTGCAGCAAGAGTGGTTCGAGAGAGGCAAGATAACGGTCGAGGGTATGTCGAAGGTCGGGTATGGGCAGCCGGGGGAGGTGGGCAGCATGGGAGGACATACGGAGCGGGTGGAAGAAACGACGAGCGACGGGAGCGGTAAACATGGCCCACAACACCCACCCCCGCGTCCTCCGCTGGCTCGAGGCAAACTACGCGAAACCACAAGTAGATCCCGTAATCCCATTCTCGTCCATTCCCGGCCCTGTCTGACATCCCTAACAGGACTGGCTCGGAGATTGCTTAGAGTGGCTTTGGAACGACCAGAGCCTCTCCCCCGATGCAAACTTTCAAGATTTCGTCGTGGCACTCGAGCATCAACTCCTGTCTTCCGACCTACGAGATTCAATGCTGCGCGGGACCGGCCTGCCACAAACCATTGCCCGTTCCGATATGAATACCATCCTCACAGGGTCACCGATTCTCGTTGAAATCGCTGCTATGACGGAGATCGCGCACAGCGCGTTTAACTTGGACCAGATCCGTGTGGCAAGGGAGGAACGCTTGAAGGCGGGCCATGTAATACAGAATGACGACGTCGATGAAGGTGACATTGACGTTGACGAAGGACCTCCGCCAAAGTATCCTCGAGGCATGCTTAGGCTGGAACTCACGGATGGCACGATTAGCCTGCCCGCGATAGAATACCGACCTTTACCGAGCATCGCACTCGACGTCACTCCTCTCGGATGTAAAGTGAGCATTTCGGAGTGTCCACAGCTGATGCATTCAATCCCTCCCAGATGTTTCTCAGGAATACAAAGATTCGTAATGGAATAGCTTGGCTGGAACCTGAAACAGTTATTATGAAAGGGTCCTCAACCAAAGACCGCGAGATTAATCAAAAACTTGATTTTGCGCGTGGACTGCGCGTTCGAATGGGGTATGAATGAAAGTCTTGATAACACAGCACGGAATAACCTCAGAGTATAGACTTCCACTTGAACCCGTTCCGCAACCAGCCCAAGAGATTGCACCAGCTCCTGCAACCATGCGCTCGCCTCTACGAGACATCTCCCCTCCACCGCCACCGGAGCTACCGCGCAACGACGATGAGGCCCTACAGAATCGTAAAAGACGCGTCCCATCGACTTCTATGACCCTTACCAACTCACATACGGCACCTATTCAGATTGAAAACAGACCCATAGCTTCTTCGTCTCGAGTTGCTTCTGCCATCGCGCGTGGTAGCATAACGTCACCTTATTTTCCGCCCTCCACGCAAAGCGGAATAAGAAATTCACAGACTACTGCAAGACCATTATTTGCGCAAGGTTCTATTATTGATATGACACAAGACGAGCCGATCTACATTTCCGCGAGTCAGCGTAATTTACGGAATGACCATCAGGATGTAATGCTCGTATCTGACGAACAACAAGGAAATGCAGACAGGAGCCTTATATCCAATGGGAGACCAGGAGACATCAAAGGAAAGGGAAAGGCGAAGACTCTAAATATTGCTGATGAAGGCGACGAGTTTGGAGACGACGATTTCTTCATGGATCAAGCACTGCTGAGGTCGCTAGAGCGTGTTGAAACGGAGGCATTACAGAGCCTGCATACAGAGGCTACGCCTATCCCGCCCCCGTCGACGTTTGGTTCAGTGTCTTCGTATAACAATACAACCCATAGACCAAATGGTGATATCATAGAAATCGCTGACGATGACGATTGGGAGGATAAGGAGAATATACCCGTGGCAACGCGCCATGTACGTCAACGCACAGGTACTGGGGCTGGAAATTCAGACTTTGGACGAAACCTAGCCAGCCAGCCAGCCCCATCCGACGACATTATTGACTTATCTGACTCAGACTAAATATATTATTGAGTTCCAGTCTTGTATGGATATACCTTCTGGAGGACAAAATTATACAAAGGACGATCTTTCTATTTACCGTCAAAATCACATGGGAGGTAATTGATGTACATACAAAGTGGGGGGTCCTACAAAAGTTGATGTCGAGGTAATACAAAACGATGTCTGGTGGTGTTTAAAGTTGCTCAGCCAAGCACAGCGACCTTGGCCTTCTTCTTTTTCTTTGTATTGTGATTAGCGAACGAACGCCAACTGTCCACACGTTGTTCCCTGTTCTCTGCAAGAAAGATAATTGTAAGGTCCGAGCAGATGAACATAGTATACAAACCTTCCCACACTTTGTCTTCTTCTGCCTTTCGCTTTTTGGCTGTCAGTTCTTCTTCCTTCTTTTTCGCTTCCAAGCCCTCATTAGCCAAGTTCATTTTGATTGCCCTATACAAGCTATCAGCAATCACCAAGCCACTGAACAAATGGTGAGCATACTTCCGCCTCCGAAGCTCTTCTTCGATTAACAACTCTTTCGATTGCGCTCTTAGTCTCACATGGAATGGAGGGTTGAGATTCCGGAGTTCTGGATCGGAATCAGGGGTGGAAATTGGAAGTTCTAATGCTTTGAGAACCAAAGACCGGGCCTGATTGATAACGGCATCGAGTTCTTCACGCTTTGCCTTGTCGGAAAGATCCGATTCGGCCTTAAAATTGGTATTAGCTTGGGACTATGTAATATACCGAACTGGCTCACTTTTTTAAGAAGGTCGAATGCCTCAGGAGCGCGGGGATGGGGGCATTTATCGGGGTGGATGACTAAAACGAAATGAGCCACGCTATCGAAGTTAAAATAGCCGTCACTTGCATAGAGATATCTGCTTGTATTTCTTCTTGATCTCTTCGGCAGTAGCAGACTCTTTGATGTCAATTATATCATATGGGCTGGATAAAGGACCATTAGCGATATGCAGACACAAGATATATCTACTTACTTGAGCTTGAAGGCCTTGAGGATGCGTTCCACCTCGACTTCCCGCTGAAACGCCGAGGCTTCACGGCTCAACAACTTCTCAAGTTCTTCATCTACAGGCAGCGCTACGGCAGAGGAAGTCGTATCTGCAGGCCTTGAAGCAGAGGAAGACGAGGATTCGGCGGGCATGACGGTCGTTCTGGCAGAGTCGCTCTCTCACGTGCCTGTATTTCTGTCTATGGCAACTGGCATGTCTTTTCTTCGCCTGCTGGGCCGGACTTCCGTGAGGCCTCTTCAACAACGGCCATGCATCCGTAGTCGCCCCTTCTCAACTTCATACCCACCAAGGCTATGGCAAACGGCACCGCGGCAGATATCAAGAACGCCGCAAAAAACCTCGCGTGAACAGATGTATGCGGCTAGAAATAGGGCACTGTTAATGTACACCTCTGCAGTTGTTCGTATATTCATTTTTATCTTTTTCAATTATCAGAACCGCTGTTTATCTAGATTGTATTTGCCGTCGGGGCAACCTACGCAGCGGTTCCTTTGTACCGGATGTTTTGTGCCGCTACCGGGTTCGCCGGAACGCCAAATGTCGGGACTGGTAGATTCGAGCCTGAGCGCTTGGTCCCCGTAAAAGATGCACGCAGAATCAAGGTTCACTTTAATGCAGATCGCTCTGAACAGCTTCCCTGGTCCTTTGCGCCGCAACAGAAATACGTCAGCGTGCTACCGGGAGAGTCTAGTTTGGCATTTTATAAGGCGAAAAATAATTCAGAAAAGGACATTATTGGCATTGCAACATACAATGTTACGCCAGATCGGGTAAACGATGAGAGATGACCATCAGAAGACATGCGCTAACAACTCATTAGATAGCTCCGTACTTCTCGAAGGTGGAATGTTTCTGTTTTGAGGAGCAGAAGCTTCTAGCCGGGGAGGAAGTTGACATGCCTTTGCTCTTTTTCATTGACAAAGACATTCTCGATGATCCTTCGTGTCGTAACGTCGATAGTGTCGTACTCTCTTATACATTCTTCCGGTAGTGTCCTTGCCCTTTAGCCTAACGATTGGAAAAGCTAATCGACGTCTATAGAGCACGGCGAAATGCCCAAGGTCATCTCGAACCTGATGCGGATGAAGAGACGGTACAGAACTCATTAGGTTTTGGCAGTTATGAGAACATGCCGAAGGTAGAAGACCGTTCCAGCACAACGAGAACAAAAAGTGCGCGAGCATCAGCTGGAGAACACTAATATAAACATTTATACCTGTAGCTGATCCCCGACATAAGTTAGATATTAAGATACTTTATGTATACTAATTAGAGTCGCTATTCTGGTTCGACTCCTCTGTGACCAAGTTAGTACCCTTGGGGACAGGTCTAGGCCGAGGACGCAATTGAACTGCTGATGGAGTACTCTCGTGTACTTTGTCATGAACATCGCTGTTCTCTAAACTTTCGTCTTCACTATCAACTTTCTTTGCTTTCTTAGACGACTTTCTTTTCTTTCCTTCAGAACGGTTTCCACGAGCTTTTGCAGCGTTTCGTTTATTCTGTGTTCTTTGTCCTCGCTGCCCCGTCTTCCTTTTCTTTCTCAAACCTTCGTTGTACTCGTCTGCATTGTCGTCATCAGTTTCCAATTGGAGAGATCCCTCCATGGACTCCGGTACAGGTGCCAACGTATCAGCCTTTTGTCGTTTTCGGAAATCTGCAACAACATCTTGCAGCCTCTTGCTCTTATACGCCTGTCGCTTTCTCGGAACAATTGCGCCTATTCCGGCAGAAACGTCAAAGTATTCAGTTAGATTACTCTGCTTGTTAATGGGAGCAGCCTGATTCACAGTCAATCGAGTTTGATTCGAAATAAAGAATGGGACTGACTTGTCCGCGCTTATTCATTTTCTGAATGATGGGCAACAAGAGCTCATCGATCTTACTTTGTTGCCAACCTAATTCTTGTTGGAAGAATCTACGAGATTTAGTAAAAAGGATTTAATCGTACTGAGTAGAGAATCCTACTGTCGAAGGCCATCAAGGTCTGGCATTCCCCATTTGAATGGCTCATCCGAGCTATCCACCGCAGGGTGGTAGTATGCGTCTCTCTGAAGTAATGCTCACGAGTGAGCATCTCTAGGGCAGCTAAAGATATACCTACAACCACAGGGTTTGGCCAATCTCCGTCCAGGTAAAGGCTTTTAAATTTTTTCTTCTACAATCGCGTTAATAAATATACTTAAGTATGTAGTACAAAACTCACAAAGCGCTGTCTGAACTTCGATTCGTTGTCCTCTGCAGTGTCCTTGCCACTTTGCACCCTCAACCACCAATCCTTAAATTTATGCAAGCCATCCATCCCTGGGAATTCCTTTAGCAATTCCATTGCAACCACGGGACCAATTCCAGGAAGCCCTTCAACGTAATCGCTTCCGAGTAAATATGCAAGTCTAACGAGTGTATCTCTGTCCAATCCTAGCTCGCGGCTTAGATCAGAAAGGAGAAAGCACTCGACCGTTTTCGACTGATTAAACATATTCTTGAACACGCGCTGAGCCCCAAACAGGAAAACATCGGAATCGTCTGTTATCACGCCATCAACCAACCCGAGCGAAACCAGCTCCGCACATTGTGCTTCAGCTTCCATAGGCGCCGTGATATAAGGAATACCAAACAAGCGCAGCATAGTCTGGCACCAAATGTTGTCATTAGGGTATTCATCCTCCCAAAAAATGAACTAACCATAATCTGAGCAATCATGTGCTGAGTGATGTCCTCGGAATCACGCATGGCTGCTTTTCGTTGCTGATTGAGGGATTCTATTTCATCGTCAATCTCACGCCGAACTTCTTCAAGGTCTTTTCCCTTGACTTGCGACATGAACTTTGCAAATTCGCCTTCTTCGGCATGTAGATCCATTTCCTCGGCAGCGTCCCAGCTCTCGTCAATAGCTTGACCCGATGGCCCTTCTTTAGGCCCTTCTCCCGCGGGCGAAGGTGATCGCGACCAAGGAATTTGCTCTTCATCATTCCCATCTTGCGCATCTGGGAATGACGCCTCGTCCTCAGCCGAAGGCACCGACAAAGCAGCTTGAGATTCAGGCTCGGGTTGGCGAGAGATCGGGGAGGTAAATATTGGCATCTGCTGGATTTGATCACCAGAATTATCTTCTGGCGTCTCATGAAGAGCTGATGGAAGAACAGTTGGTTCTGGAAACACTTCTTCCATGTCTTCGTCCGAATCGCTATCAACAGAATTGGCCGTTTGCGAGCCAACAACGGTACCTGCTACTGCACGTTCTTCGGTGCTTGGCTCTACACTGGAGTTCGTTTCCGGGTCTTCTAAAAGATCTATAATAGAATTCGTCTGTGCTATAGTAGGGAACGCGTCAACGTCAATGTACGCGTCGTCCAATCCATTGTCAGTGACATCTATATCAACCGCGGCATCCATGTCATCCGAGGCAGTGTTTGACAATAGTGATGGTCTGCCAAAGGCTGAGCTCCTGACTGTTTTTGAATTCGATGGGCTGATATTCGCAAAGGACAATACAGTTTCCAGGCGCGATGGAGACACGAATACTTCGTCGCTCACGCTCTGAGTAGCATGGGCTTCTACCGAACCCGGAGAGATCTCAATAGTTATAGTTCGCGTTTCGTTTGCTACCTTCGTGCGAGCGTCGTCTAGTGAGGCTTGGATCGCAAACGACAGTGTCTCATCCTCATTATCTGAGTTTTCAACATGAGGATATACTGGATTGTCGTCATCGTCGTCATCATCGAGATCAAACAAAGGTATCGTTTGAGACTTATTCTTGACTTCATTAGGCGCAACTGGTCGTGTCACAGAAGGTCCTTTATCAGTTTTGCGTTTAGCGATGGCTTGCAGTGCCATCTCACTCTGAAACAGCCGCAAGTCTCTGTCCATTGGTCCAGTTGTTGAACTGGCCGCAACGAATGAGAATGTGTGTTATATTTTTGAGGGAAAGCCAACTTACACTTCTACTTCTTCCATATCTTCATCATTGCTCGAGTAATCATCGTCTTGATCAATCACGATCGGCTTCTCCTGCGTTCCATGATCTCTGATGCCGAGAATCCAACCTCCCGCTTCACTTTCGTTCTTAACCAAAACATATTCTTTGTTCCTCTCGCTGGCTATCCTCACGGGAATGGATATGTGCGCCTTTCCAATGCTGTCCGTCGTAGCCAACAGCCGTTGAGTCAGGGCATTTCTTTGCTTAAGGCCCTGAATCTGCGCCCTTGAAAAGTCCATCGGCGTCCTTGAATTTCGAAGCATTTTTTCCAAGCGCGTATGAGACGTTTGCCGAGACCTGAGGCGAAGGTCACCAATGATTTCATATTGTACCTCCGTAGGTAGTTCTCGGAATTCGGACGAGGCAATGTCGAAATCCTCAGGGCGCATTTCTTCGATGAATGTACGTAGTTCCTCTTCCGTTGCTAATCTGGGATCTGGCACTGCGGACCTGGTGGCTTTCGCAACAACAGCTTCTAGATCGACATCGGGAAGACGATAGGGATCGTGATCATAAAACTTGACCTTCTTTGCAGGGCTGTTACTAGGGCTTGTCGTCGTACTGTCGGCAGCGTCCCGGCGCGGGAGCGCCTTGGGTATGGTGGGGTCAACGTCTTCGAGATACACAATTTTGTTCTCGTCCCCAGCCTTCCTTTTCTCTTTATTGCTATCGAAGTACTAGTCAACCGAATAGCGCTTGCGTAGAACGATAAACCCATGCATACGATACGCCTTGGGTGCGTCCTAGTGCCGCCTTCCTTAGCCGAGCCGCAAGCAGCCTTTCTGCCAGCTTGGCATGACTGGCAGCGGCACCACTCTTTTTCTTCTTGCGCTCGGTCTGTAAGCAAGGTAAGTATCTGTCCTAAGAGAAGGGATGCCTATAAGCATACGAGTGTGTTCCTTTTCAACGCCGGTGCTCCGCCATCGAATACAAAGACAGGTTTGATGTTATAGAACAATAATTTTGTAATCCTTCGAAGGAAGCCCAGGACGTGCGCGTTGACGAGTACCCGCCCGTCCTTGTCGCGCATTGTTGCCTGGAACTGGTATATCCAGATGCTGGAATCGATAGCCATAGCTCTTCCTTCGACGGTCTCAAGTCTGGAAAGGGTATGAACGCCTTAGCGAAATAGAACTACTATGACTGACAGTACTTACAGGATTGGGCGTCCCACAGGCGCCAGAAGGTTCCATAGCGATTTGACACCCATTATGAGGCACGCTTATATGGTTTAAGGAAAGCAGTAGTCATTCCTATGTTAGAGTAAAGGAAAATCATTTCATTGGTCGAATGTAAGCCCCTTATGGAAGTGACTTGGCCCTAAATACATGCATAGACTAAACCATTAACGAACCAAGGGAACCCCGGTATTAAAAAGATGTAAGCAGGTAACGATGAGACGGTTTCATAAAAAAAAGTCCATTCTAACTAGTCCTTAGAAGATGTGTATATCGACTTCAGCGGGTAATAATATCGTGAGGGCAGTCGCACATGATTTACGGTTTGGGGCTGGCGGGACGTGAGCCTTTAGGCGCTTCTTGCTGTTCGGGGGGACGAGCGGACGGAGAATCGCGACGTGCAGGTGAACTGCTGCGTGACGCTCCACCAAGTACATTGGGAGGCTGCAATCCCATGTCGTTCATGAGACCACCTCCATTTCCAGCGTTTACAGAGAACCTCGGATCGAGCGTAGACATCCCAGTCATCTGCATTCCAAGGGGCATACCCATTTGTGGGGTCATCATGCCCATACCCATCATGGACATACGAGGATCATACCCTCCCATGAAACTCATTCCACCCGTCATGTTTGGCACCATTGGTTGCGTACCGTTGCCATTCTCCCCGCCAGCAATCTGAGAACCGGCTGTGGAGAATGCCATCATGGCTTGCTGGTAAGCTTGCGCGGCAGCATGCTGTGCAGCAAACATTTGCTGAGGATTGAGGCCAGGCATCATCCCCGGGTAACCTGTCACCATCGGCGCCATCCCACCTGTCATCATCGGTGCCATCCCCGTCATCATCGGGTTCATGCCCATCATGCCCATCATCATAGGATTCATCATAGGATTGAAGCCAGGGAAATACATTGAACCACCTTGTTGCATTTGCTCAAGTTGCTGCCGCTGTTGTTCATCGAAACGACGCTGTCTTTCTTCAGCCACCCGTCTTTCCCTTTCCCGCTCGGTTAATGCAGCCCCTACACCGCCTTCTCGCTTCCGTTCTCGTTCATGGGCCGTGATCGCACCCAAAAGGCCAGTCTGGGGTGGAGGTGGCTTATTCGGCACGTTGATAAGTGAGGCGCCCGTTTCACGAGCAAGTTCCTCCTGACGTTTCGCAGACCTGTCCTGCTTATCCTGTAAACCAGCTGAGAGAAGACCTTGAGGTGTAAAAGCCTTTGTCATTGTCTCTGACGGGTGCTCGAGCTGAATAAATGTATCGCGATTCATATGGTTCTCAGGCAGCTGACCGGGGGCACGACCTGGTTCCAAGACTTGACTCCATAACGACTTCTGAGCAGGTCCTGGATGAGGAAACTCGGCCTGAGAACGTATTTGAGGAATATCATCATGTAGCGGACGTCTGGCAGCATCCGAGAAATGGTCCGAAACCATTCGCCGTGGTTGAGGCGGATGTTCTTCACCTAGTGTTAGTGTTACTCGCAG
Organism: Amanita pseudoporphyria; assembly: GCA_003316615.1. NCBI lineage: Eukaryota > Fungi > Basidiomycota > Agaricomycetes > Agaricales > Amanitaceae > Amanita > Amanita pseudoporphyria. Next base: position 16,330 of record QFEO01000557.1, read on the forward strand.
TGAGCTATACGGAACTCTGGACGTACCATGAGGACGGCTGCCTGGTAGCTGAGGTAAAGTGCGAGGGCCACGCAAACTCTGGTGATTGCTAGGCTCGGCAATGGCGTCACCAGGCTGAGAAGCTAGGGTCTGGTTTTGAGGAGGCCTAATTGACGTATTCGATGATGCATTCCCAGAAGGTGGCGTGTACGGTTTATTAGACACTGGTTTCTCATCGTCAGAATCACCATCGTCCTCGTCTTCGTCTTCTTCCTCCTCGTCTTCTTCCTCCTCACTGCTCTCGTGCCAAGCACTGCCTATCCTTGATTTTCGCTTCCCGTTCAATCTGCCGGGTTTGTGAACGGCAGCATTGTGAGCAATCTGCTGCGCTTGAACTTTTGCCTTGCGCTCTGCGGCCTGTTTGGAAGGTGCAAATGATGACTTGAACTGAGTGACCTGTTTGGCTTCACTCGAGGTAGCGGGAGGAGAGGTAGCTTCCAAAGGCTCTGACGAAGGGGGGGAGGAAGGCACGCTCTTATCCGGGCTTCTAATTTTAAGAGGTTCGACACTGTTAATAGCGGGCTGCGATGGCAGCTTTTCATCATCAACATCCAAGAAAGACAGTGCGACCAACACATCAAGGTTGGAATCCTCGGAAGGAAACGGGTGCATCTTTTTCGCTTGCGATGCTGGCTGGAGTTCTCTCATACTATTGTCACTGTCCGAGTCCTCTTCAGCGATGGGCTTTGTAAACGAAGAAAGACTTTCGCTGTTGTAAGGTCGGCTGGTCCCTAGCTCACGTGCGCCGGAAGGTTTGCGTCCTAACCCTGATCGAACGTTCGGACCTTGCCGGCTTGCCTGAGTTGGACCAACAAATGCCGTCGCCGTGTTCTGGCGAACAGGCACTGATCCCAAAACTTCGGGACCCTTTGGACTCGATGGCCTGGCTGAGGTGGGCGTAGGCGACGTGGCAGGGGAACTTAAATTGGCAGTAGCACGGTGATCAGACTCTGATGAACTATTGTCATCTTGCTCGGGAACTGTCGTCGGTATACGACGAGGGAAGTGTTGCTTGAACGAGTCTCCCTCCATGTTGTTTATATGATACAAAGCACCTTCCTCATCAAACAAGTTCTGATTATCATTAGAGGGCGCTGCTTGCAGAATCGGCATGCCCGCAACCGGCAACAAATCTTGAGGGCTTGGTCCTGGTGAATAGGGTGACGTAAGCGGCGTCATATCCAATGAACGATTCTTTGTAGAGTGAGTTGATTCGGAAGGTGCAACTTTCTCTGCGATGGAGTGGGGTGAAGTTAACATAGAAGTGCGAGAAGGGGGTCGATCCTCGGAAGCAGACCGAGAGGCTGACGGTGCCATCGGCTGAGTCTTTTCATGTGGTGGAATCAAAGATGATTCCTCGCGTGACTTTCCTTTAGGATTTGCCGCACCCGATGATGTATGGATTTGTGAAGACGATGGCATTGCTTGTAGGGGTGTAGAAGGTTGTTCCTGATGTGCTTGGCTTGTATTAGTGGACTCCACAGATGGTGCAGTCACGGTTCCCGCTGGGGACTGACCAACCGTACCAGATCGCGGGTCAACAGACACTGTCCGTATATCAAGAGTACTGCCTTCGGCAACCGGAGTAAGAGGTGTTCTGCGTAAACCAATGTCGATAAAGTCGAGTTGAGGTAGCTGAGGGCTGAAAGCGCCGTTTGTGTTGGACTGCTCCAGCTGCTGTTGTGGATGTTGCTGACGCTCAGGAGAAACCGCTCTTACTCCCGCATTTTGCATCTTATTGAACAATAATTTCTGCAGGTTTGAGCGTATAGTGGACGTCCGATCATCCCTTGGGTCTAGTGACTCTGCGACTTGGCGATCGAGGAACAATATCTAGAAAGAAGTTCACGCGACGGCACCTAACTATAACAGTACTGGCACTAACCTCCTTCTGAGGACCCACAGGATAGCCAAACATCATTGATGCTCGCTCTCTTGGGTCCCATGTCCAGCCGTAAGGTCGTCCGTATAGTCCAAATGCATCATGCAGCGCTATTAATATGAGATCATTTAGAAGACAGTCTTCTCGTAAAGCTCTTTCAACTTACCAATTACCCATTTCAGCATT
>QFEO01000565.1:0-12936 GCA_003316615.1 Amanita pseudoporphyria
GATATTTTATTTATTTTAAGGCCTTATATAACATTAACCTTTTCATGCCAAAACCCTGATGTTGCCGCCACCCATGTTGACTTGTCAGAGAGCTGGGCGTTCGTAAATAGATATGCTGTATAGTAGATTTTCCGCATCCCAAATAGATCCATACTTGAATCGATCATCGATCATATCGATCATCAGTGAATAATTTAAGAGTAGATCCCACTCGCAGCCTGCCTCTAGCACTCTCTTTATCTTTTCATGCCAACAATGATTAGGTTATTATTGCCGATACCATTGAGATACAATAGCCTAGTGTCGAAATCTTCAATTGCTTGAATGAAGCACCCATTTAAACGTCATGGACTCCCACGAAATCCGGAGAAAAAAGAAGAATATGATTTCCACAGAACGTGAAAGATTGTATCTGGGTCTCCCAGTTCACTGCATAATCGGTTCGGATCTGGGTACCTTGGGCAGAGGAGCCTATCGCACTTACCAACATTGATAACCATGAGCAAAGTGATACGTACCAAACCCAGAGAACTTGCTCCTTTTATTCGACCTTTCAACAAGGCGATAGTAGGTCATTGCTAGCAGGCAAGTCCGGTGCAAGAGAGACAGCAGATTTTGCGGAATAAACTGGCGTCTTATTGTCGTCATACAGATCCATTTATTAGTGAGAGGGGAATGGGCGTTCAAACACTTAATCGAACCCTGTCCAATACTTATTGGAAGGGGGTTGTCCGAATTGTTGGAGATATCTCTATGTTGAGATGATCATATTCTTTATCGGAAATTTTGTTCTAGTAAAGGGCATAGCCATGATAAGTGGGCCACTGTGCGAGATGCAAGTGTAACGAGGTCGCATTATGCATTCGTACACGGAAGTCATCAGTAACAAATTCAAGGAACGCCGGGTTGTCCAAGACATAATTAGGCATTTATATAAGCGAGATCTGCAGACACGCTTCTTCCAACGCGCGACTTTCGTCCGAGGGACGACATGAAGGGACACTGGCAACAATGGAGTTTGTTTATGAAACCACCCCTGTGTAGATTAGTTTAAGGCCTATCATGGGCCAGGATCAGCCCCGGATGTAACTTGCAGACGATCACATCGCCTTTTCACTGTTTACCCTTGTCTTTGCCAAGTTCTACGCGCTGGCCAGCCGTTGGCACAGGAGTAGTATTCAGGTACGGCGATGGTTAACTATCCGTGGACTCTCTCCAAAAGACGTGATAGGAGGGACTGTACTCCTTCGAAATGGATCGCAGGGGGAGCAGAACTTGCGCTTATTAGTCACAGCACAGTGGAGGATAGTAGCATATCGAATACCCAAGTAGGGGATGCAGCCAGAATAACTGATAACTACACTACGCAACCTACATGTGCAAAGATAATCATCATTGAGTAGATTCGTATATTGCCACTACTATAGAATTTGTCTACCTATGACATAGTACGATGACTGTCCATGAATAATTTAAGCAAAGGCTTTAAGTAAATTTCATAGATCCCACCCATCCCAGAGTACGGGTGTTGTGGTTGGAGTTGATAGCATCTTGACAGGAGAACTTGGTTTCAACTCCACTGTTTCCGCTAGCTCGACGAGCCTGTCACTAACGCCCTCTTTATCATTTCTCCCCTTCATTCCAACAATGATTGGGTCATTGTTACCGACACTGGCATTGAAATACAACAGCCGAATGTCAACACCTTCAATTGCTTGAACGAGGCGCCCATTCCGGACGTCACGAATTTCTATGAAGTCTGGAGAGAAGAGGAGAATGTGATTTCCACGGTATGCGAAGGATTGTGCCTGAGTCTCCCACTTCAAAAAGCCACCCGAACGGCTTGGAATACCGTGTTTCGTGATGTGACAGCCGAGTGCTGTTATTATTGAGTTGGATGCCTAAGAGAAAGTAATCTACCGCGCTTACTGTCATAGACAACCATAAGCTCCCCAGGAGAAACACGTATCAAACCAAGCGGTTTCGCATCCTCTAGCCGATCTTTCAACAAGGCGACGGTAGGATCATTGCCAGAATAGAGGTCTGGCACGAGAGATACAGTAGATTTCGCAAAACTGCACATGGCCATATAAACATCAGTTTCATCAAAGTACTCTTAGACATACTTGGTAGGGTCTGCAATAACTATCCCATCGCGCGTCACAATGCCTACCGACTTAGTTAAAGGAGAAATATCGAGGGCATCTTTAGGCACATAGCCGGACTGCAAATTTACCCATTAAAATAACAGAGAGGATAAGAAGGACCAGGCTTACCTCTCCAAAAGGTTGGAAAATTCTCGGTTTTCGGCCCCACTTTGAGACCAAATTAGATACATCAACGGCCTCCAAGACGTGAAGGGATGGCGTGACTTGTAAAAGGCGTTTCGAAGCATACATGACTTGGGACAAATGCATCAGTAGGAAGCGAATCTATGGTTACGATTATACATACTCAATATTCGTTGTCCGATCTCTGCCAACCTAAAGAAGAGGACATTTGAGTCCTGACCGGCAATACGCTCCATTGAAGCATCCAGCGTCGATGGTTTGACTTGATTGGTGGCAACTCGGGCAATGATATCGAGTGAGTATGACAGGATAGAATGTTCATGATGAACAATGAGTCTATGAAACTTCTTTTCTCCGAGTTCATGTACAGCAGCAAGTCGAACGGGATTTGCGAGGCTGATTGTTAACCTGAAATCTAGGTAGTCCATGATTAGCGTCGCCAACTGACAATACTCGTTTCCACACCTTCTTTTTCCCATGTTGAAACAAATATACCTGAGCGACATCCAACTGCCATGAATTTGCGGCCATTGCTCGCTGTAGATCAAGTTATAATCTAACACGGTGAGAAAAAGTATAGCAACTAACTAAACGGTGCAGCAGTATTTGCTTTCCCTGTTGCTTTCGCGCCTGAAGTTCTGAAGAATCTATCCGTTAAGGAGCGAGGATAGTACCACTGGCATAATCAATCAAATACATAGCCAGCGAAAAATCTGAATCAGACTAACCATGTTAGCTTCGTGTCTCACTCTATAGATACCAAGGGCCTCCTCAAGCACGGACCGCCAACGTCTTCTGAGCGAATCGCTTGTTACAAAGAGTGTGTATCTTCGGTTCAAGGCGTTTGATGCATGATAAATTGTAAAGGGGAAAATATCAATAGTCTGGTATCTCAAGCTGTCCAATATGCCGCCTTCTTCCGATTTTTCTCGTCGACTTTCGGGTGGCCCATCAAACGATGCACGTCGAAGATATGATAATGGAATAGGCTTTATATGATCAGGGCCTAATGTTGGACACGATTGGTGATGTACATACTCGGGACATCAGCTGCTGCTTCACAATGCCACCTGGCCTCGCCACGGAACGCGTCAAGATGACTAACAAAATGGAGATTGACAATATCGTTCCGTGAGCACTGAGAATACACTTACAATAATTATCGAGAAGCGATGCTGTCAAATCTGTCCAACCTGAAAAGCCGGTTTCCCCTCGGGTACGTCGAACTACAGGCCCAGAATAAACCAATGTCCTACTGTCATCACTCAGATCCATGTCCTGTGGAGCGTTAAAATGGCTACTTGAACCCTGCTTAAAAATTTATACTCACAATTATCTCGCCCTTTTGGTATTCGAGGTGTTCGCACAAATCCCAGAGCTTGACTTTGCATTCAGCGGCTTCAATACCTGGTTGAGTGCTCTTGAGGAAATCGCTTAAAATGTTAAGGATCGTCGGAAGTATCTCCAAGTCAGGATGGTCATGTTCTTTATCGGTCAGTTTCAAGATCTGTTCCAATAAAAGGCTTAGCCGTGGTAAGCGGGTCACCGGGCGAGATAAGAATGTAATGAGGTCGCGCTTTCGTACACGAGGATCATCAGCGACGGATTCAAGGAAGGCTTTGTACGCTGGGTTATTTTTGAGCTCTTTGCGATGGCGCGATTCGGAAAGAGGGTAATGCTTGATATAGACCTCATATGAAGAGCGATATTCAACCTTGAGGACAGCTTGATTTCAAGCCCATCAGAAGCCGTGTCACATACTATTTTGATCACGTACTGTCCAGGACAATGTCCGACACGCTTTGGACCAGTGGATGTTGTTCTCTTTGCCGCTGAAGCAACGCATTCAGCATTCGTTCATGATGTCCTAATATTTCATCCAAGTTTCCAAAGACATCCGTAATGAACTCCGTGACTTTTGATGGGTGAATAATCAATTTGGGTGTATTACGCAATCCCTCAATGAATATCTGATCTAACCTGCGTTATAAAAGGGAGAAAAGCCGCGCATATATAAGACGTACGTCTTGAACAGATCGCATGTCAGCCACATAGTCTCGTTCTGACTTGGTTACTTCAAATAAGACCGACTGTCTCTGAACTTCTCGCTTCCCGAGCGCCGCTCTAGCTTCTTCTGGTACTAGTTTATGCCATTCTTGCTCTGATTCTGGCAACTCTCCCTTTTGAAACTGTTTAATGGCTTCTTCGGCGTCGAGCCTTCGCCAAAGTTGTCAGCTTAAGGAGTTTCGAGAAACGGGGGACTCACGATAAACGACTAAATTCATCCGATATGCGCTCATAACTATTTCTGTAATATATCTAAAGCATAATTGGGGTTTTGTATAATGGACATCACCTGCGGACGTACTTCTTCCAACGAGTAATTTTCGTCGGAGTGATAATATGAAGAAGTAGTAGACGAGACGGAGTTTATGGATCCACCCCTGTGTAGATTCGTTGCTCTAAGATCGTGACAACTAAGGCTATGTGATAAGCTATTAGAGGGCGTCAACAAAGATGGTTGATTATCGGAAGCAGGGTTATAGATCTGAGGTTGTGGGAAGGCTACTGGCGCGCTCAACGGAGGGGTTTGGGCTGATGGAAAATATTGGGGGTCAACTGCTGAATGCACCCTGGGCCTCGTTGTTGGTGGACCGTGCAGGGAATCATTGTATGGACCAGGAGGAAAAGGCTGGTATTGCGGGGTTCGTGCGTTGTACCGACGAGAGGACATGATCAAGTAATATATTTGCGTCACCTGTTTGTCAATGACTTCATCGGCTATTTTAAACAGGTACAAAGCCAACCGTCGTAAAATAATATCCTAGCCACCAGTATGACTTTCCTTGTTCTCATTCCGTTTGTCATTACCTATCAGCATTTCCCATAATTCAGGTCCATCACGAATAAGCGCCTAATGCCTTTCAGTAAGACAGCGACGATGTCAAGTACGAGTTACATACGATGACGACCTCTACTGCAATAAGCAAGATAATAACAAGTTCCATGGAATGCGTCGAAGACTGCAATACCATGTTATATCAATAACTTTTGGCAATGATTATGACCAACCTCAGTAAGCAATTGTCTCAACACCGATTGGGCTTCGGCGCCGTAGGTAATTTTGTCGTTGACAGATTTCGTTCGCTGTCGGACCTCGAGCGCATCACTTAGCGTTTTGAAATAGCCTATGATAAGATCAGTAAACTAATTAGATCTATTCCGGAAAGGATCCGCACGCTCAAGCTCCGGCTCGGCCCAATAAAAGTCAGGTACATCACTGAAGTTTTCCCGGTTCAGATTTAGTCCTTGCCGAAACTTCATCAATTCCCCTAGCTTTCTAATCAGCGCCTTCCGTCCCATGCCGGGCTTTCCTGTCATTGCGAGCGCGTGGGGTAGCAAAGCCATTGAAGTGAGATAGTCATCAAGGGAGACTTCCAACGCCGATAGCGCTGTTGACCGTGAGAGCGCTTGCGAAAACGCATAGCGCACGAATAATGTTTCTGAAGGGAAAGAGGACGGAGGCAGATTTGATGGAAGAATCAAGGAATTTAAAGCCGGTTTTTGACCCAATATAATAAGATCTCCTTGTAATCTCGTCTGCCTAAGAAAGCGAATCAGCCATGAGTTTGAAGTATGGAAGCACGCACTACCTCACTCAGTGGGATCAACAACAAAGTCCAGCTCCTCCGTTTCGACTTCTTTCAAAGGCGACACTTCCACCCCGGGCACAAAATTGATGACTTGTTCCGCGAATCGTTTTGCGTCGTCTTCTTGAAGGCCCCAACAGACGATGCTGCCATTTGAAAACACGAAAACCTCCCCCTCTCTACCCGGCTTTCCCCATCTCGGTATCCACCAAGCGTCAATCAATGTCTGGGATCTCGGCGGCAAGTCTGGGTGAGATCGGAGCCGAGAGAGTATGTAACGCTCAGCCGTCGCAAGCGTAAAAACAGTCTGTATATCTCCCCTTGTCGGTGTAGGGTTCGCCCGTATAGGCAGAGATTCCAACGCGGAACGTCTCAAGGTTGTAGCTGCAGTCGGCTTTGGCTTCGGAGGTTCAGCAAGCGGGTCTCCATGTTTTTTGCCGGAATGTGCAGCGTAGTTCCGAGAATGCATAATCCTCGGGTCTAGGATAAAATTCTTGCTTTGTCTCATACATGTTGTAGGACGCAAACGAGTGACAAGTGCGAACATGAACGAAGGTAAAAATGGCAGAGGAACACACAAACAAATAAGACCCCATTATTAGAAAATTATTTCTAAAAAAATCCTCTACCCAATTGTATCGTGAGAAGAAGAAGATTAGTCTGCATATCGAAATGGCTAAAGCCAAATCAGGCTAAGAATCCCACAACCCTCCCATACTCCGTAGACCATAGCCATGCAGAGGAGAGGAAACACACGCAACTCGTTACATCATGGTGTCCAACTTCAAGCGACATAAATCAGGGGATGGCTCAGGATCGCCGCAAGTTACTCGCGCCGTGTTGTCGGTACCCAACATATTTCGTTGATGGGGCATAAATTACGCCATAGATATCCAATTTTACATGCGGCCTAATATTTATCTGGCGAAGGCCAAGAGGGAGTTTGAAAGCCCCATTTACTCGCTTCAGGTTGAACTAGGTATTCCGGATACTCCATAATGCATTGTCCACCCGGACACTCATTCCCCACCCAAGATCCCATGAACGAAAGTGGCCCAAATGAGGCCCGCTTTCTTCTGTCTTCTCAAGATGACTCCGCACCAGAAGCACTAGGGGCTCCAATAGAAAAGGTATTTTTGCTCTCGACAGACGTCCGACACAGATGCTTGTTGAGCTTAGTCAAACCCACTTGGTCATGAAGTGACGTTGCTATCTGCGATAATGCTTAATATCGGGCATATGACTGGGTTCGTCACGCTAGCTTCGTTGTTCTTTGCTAAACTGGGAAAATATTCGTTAGGTCGGGCATATATGCTGTTCAAGGTGCTATACTTCAGTCAGTTGGGTCGGTTGGAATGTCGCTCCTGTGTTGGATTATTACGCCTCTCTTTTCCTACGGTAATTTTCCGATTTGGAAAAGCTAATTGTTGGTTGAAGGAGCTTTAGCTGCTCTTATGGTCTTCTCCGAATTGGCATCCATGTTCCCGAAGCGCTCGGGCGGCGAAGTCGTCTATCTGGAGCAAATGTATTCTAAGCCTAAATTCCTGGTACCCATATCGGTTGCAATCTCCTCGGTCCTTTTATCGTTCGTATAACTAGTCACTTATTGGCACTACAATTCACGATAGCTACGAACAGATTCAGCGCGTCAAATGCGATTATTTTCGCGCAATATTTTTTAACTGCGTTGGGAATACCTGTAACGCCTGCGCGGCAAACGACTACGGCGCTTATATGCGTAGCTATAACCGTCTCATGCAAGTGCAATGTTTTACATCTAGATTAACCACATTGTTAAATTCCCCTTCAGGTGTAGCAATATCGACTAAGTGGTCCCTCAGAGTAGTCAATTTCCTAACAGCACTTAAAGTGATTTCACTCTTTTTGTACGTCAATGCAGTGCTAAGGTCATACATGCTTGACGATTTCTGCAGCGTCGTACTCACTGGTATGGCTGTTTTTCTCGGATTGGCCGGGATCAAGGATCCGCTTGCGAATTTCAGTCACCCCTTCACTAACACATCGATGAATGTTAATGGACTCGCAACAGGTTTGGTACATACGTCCTACTAAAACATATCGATAACTAGCCTAAACTTACTGCTCTCAGGTCAAAACCTATCACGCTTTTTCCGGATGGCATAACGCCTTCTATGTACTCGCCGAAGTGAAGGGACCAAATCCCGCTCGCACCGTTCGGAAAGCTGGTATATGGTCACTCTCACTTATAGGTGCTTTATACCTCTTTATCAACGTTGCATACGTCGCCGTTGTACCCGCAGAGGAGATGCGAACATCAGGTCAATTGGTAGCTGCACTATTCTTCAGACGCGTCTTCGGTGACACTATGGCTGCCAAAGTTCTTCCCCTACTAGTAGCTCTCAGTTGCTTCGGCTGCATAGTACGTAGCTCCTAATTACGCACGGTAACCGATTTTTTTAATTTTTTAATTTTTTTTTTCAGATTGCCGTCGTATGTTGTTACATTCGGAGATGTATGGCTCAACTCACGCTAGTTTCATATAGACAGTTGGCCAGGTGCGCATGATCCGTGAAGTGGCTCGGCAAGGACTTTTGCCCTACCCGAGCTTTTTCTCGTCCACCAAACCGCTTGGGACACCATTAGGCCCCGTCGCACTCAAAGGTGTATTAACTAGCCTAGTCCTACTTATCGTGCCAGCGAAAGATGCGTTCAATTTCGTGGTAGACCTGACAAATTATCCGCGCCAAGTATGTTTTTTTTTTGTTTCTTTATTTAACACAATTTAATTTTTACGCTTAGGTTTTCCATTGTATGCTAAACTTAGGATTATGGAGGCTTCGGAAACGGCGGTTCGCTGCAGGACTATCGCCATCCGAATTCCAAGCGAACAACATATACGTCCTGACCTTTCTCTTTACCAGTCTATTCTTGTTTCTGATGCCATGGTACGTAGTGCTGGATATATCTACTAGATGAATTATGCTGAAATGTCACAGGGTGCCTCCAGAACCAGGCAAAGGAGACGTCTCGTTCTGGTACGCAACGTGAGTATATTACGTGAAGTAGCGACAGCACGTTCTCAGATCCTACCCCTTAGTTATTGTGTGGTTGGCCTCGGCATCCTTGCTGTAGGTTTCGATAAGGATCTATCTCGTTCATGCCATTCCTGACTTGTCCAACGCAGATCTGCGGTATCTATTACTGGTTACGGATTGTCTTTTTGCCAAGAATCGGGGGCTACGAGATCGTCGAGCGCGTAGAGGAACAAAGCAATGGGGCTCGTAATGTACGACTAGTCCGCCGATACTTAGAACTCGAAAGAGCGCCGCTACTGTGACGCACAGACGTATAGATTTGACATTTATAATGTATCAATGTTACAACCACTGAGCAGCGGGGATTCTTAACCAAGACAACAAATTAGAGAGAGAGATGGATATGTAAGAGAGACAGCACAAGGAGATAGCATCGGTGACCAGATCCATAAAGCAAAAAAAAATATGAAATAGAAAAAGTCTATGGCAACTGGCCTCTAAGAGGACTGTGACCGTCGAGCAAGGAATGCCCGCCTTTCGTCCTCCCACCGCTGCAGTTCTTCCCTAAAGACCTTGATTCGCGTCTCATTCACCGGATGGCTATAAGTCTCGCCTCTAATACCGCGGATCATATTCCCATGGCTATCCCTGCCCGGCGACAAACACCCCACAGACTCGCGCTCCTCCCAAAACTTGACGGTCATACGCGCATCCAATCCCGCATGGGCCAAAAGTCTTGCAGAAACCACGTCTGCCTCAATCTCCTGTTTCCAGCTGGTACAGTACTCCCCTAGCTTGGTCAGCTCTCCCGACCCGACCTTGCCGAGCTGCGCGACGGCGTCGTTGACGAATGGGCCGAACATCATGGTGATAGGGAAGAGGAGCATGCGGAGGACGTCGGATGCGATGGAGAGCACACCCGGGACGACGACGGTGGAGGATGAGAGTGTTTCGAGGTGGTGGGACAGGATGAGGTGGGATAGTTCGTGGGCGAGGAGGATGGCGAGTTCTGTTGTCTGCTCGGGGGTTGGTTTTGGTTTTGGAGTAGGCGGGCTAGGTGATGCAAGGAGGTTTCCGAAGATGAGTGACCACCACGAGGAGTCCTTCTCCACTGGGAGGGGTGCTTCATATTGGATAGGATACTTTGAAAATATCTCATCTAGAAAGCCAGAATAGATCACGATACCGCCTCCGCCGTCCGGCCCGAACCCGTAAGAAAACGCGTTTGCCGTGTCCGACCGGTCAACTACTAGAAGTGAATAGGGCGGTCCAGCAAAGGGCCCAGGCTTAGATGGTGATTTCTTTTGTTGCCCTGCGCGTTGGTTCCTGAATATCTGCTCGCACATCTTCTCGCACGTCCGATGGAGATAGTCGGCAGCGCGCGGGCGGGGTGTTAGTGGGTATCGTGCGGGTGGTGGCATAGGCGGGTCGTCGGGACCACGATTTGTCCAGTCTGGGCACATCTCTTTCTCCCCTAGCAGGGTGGGGATAGTTGCCTCTAGTCTACGTAGCGTCTCACTGACCCAGGCGTATCTCCAGTCGTTGGATGATATATATTGTGGTGTGCCGTCCTGGGACAGAATCTCCTCGACAGCGCGATACCACCCCGCGCCTGCCAACTGCTCCGCAATATCGTCCTCTTCATCGGGCGACAGAATAATCATTCTCCATCTTAACAAACACTACTTTTAAAAAAAAACCATGTTACAGGAAATAAAGATGACTCACCTGCCCGTTAACGGCGTCTGCTCAAGGCTAGCGACGATAGTAGCCCAGAACAACGTAAAGGGAGCGAGAAACAGGAAGTTGAGCATCAACGTCCTGGAGCGAATCCTTTTGAGTAGCCGATTGACTTTTTCCTCCGAGGCGGGTATGCCATGGAGTGCGGCGTGCTTGATGGTTCGTCGCGACTTGTGGTTGCCGAGGAGGATGACAGGCATAAATGTCATTGCTATCCGGCCAGCAGTCCTCGTCAGCTCGAGCGCCGTTGACGACTTGGCCCAGGCTCAGTTTGGTGTAGGACACATCCCAAGGTTTCTCACCTTGAGAACGGTTGCAATGAGGGGTATGAGGGGATGAGCCTCCCTCTTTGGGGTAGAATGAAATCTTGCGGCGACATTGTAGGATCCCACTGGATGCCGTAGTCCTGGACGTGATCTGGGTAAAGAACGGGGTGGAAGGCATTTCAGGACAGGTGTGAGGATGGGCATCGGACAGGAGCAGACTACTTTCACACGTGTATTTATTTACTCTATCATTAAGATAAGAAAGACCCTTTCACGAAATGAACGTAGCCTCGTTGTACAGCGTTCCCTTCACTTCTTTGCCACCTGCCAGCCCAGGCGCTATTTCTTCAGGTCCAGTCACAGTTAATGTCGCCGGGTTGCACCACTGCGAAAGCATTAAACAATCATCATCCTCGCAGCTGAAAATCATACCTGATAGATGTACGGTTTCGTCCCTGCCACGTAGTTGACCGCCATCTTGATCACATACGGAATCTCAGCGAGTACGTCCACCTTCTCAATCAACCCTTTGGGCGCTGCTACGCTTCCAACATCCACTCTCACACTCCCCTTTACACTCCCCGTGACGCCCTTGACCAGCGATGGCCCAGCCCACTCGAACAGAATCCCATCAGGCTTGTGATAATCCGTATCAGGATCATGCTCAACATCCAAATGCGTTGTTCTCGAGACAACGCCCCCATCCTTCTTCTGCTCCTCGTTCGGCCACTTCGTCTCCGCCGTCACAGCCACTAGCTGCCCATTCACCACAAGCGAGCCAATATTGACAGCAACCCCGCCCGATCCAGCACCCTGCGCTCCATGGGTATCACACGTCGTAAACTCCATCTGAATCGCCGATACACCGCCCACGTCCTCGCTCTGGAAATGTGCAAAGTTCCACCGCGATGCAACCAGATTGGGCCGCATGCCCTGGATAGCGTGCACGAACATCCCAGGTCCTTGCACTACCTCGGCCTTGCCACCACTGATGACATGGCCGGACGCGACATACCGTGGCCAGAAGCGGTGCACGACGTATCCTTCTGGTTTTTCCTTGTCCGGTCCGAAGTAGGAAAATCCACCATGTTGTCCGTTGCCCACCTTGTACCCAGGTATAGAGGCGGGCCGCTTGATCTCTAACGACACCTGCAAATCCGCAGCTAGATTCGCAAGGATCGAGTATGACTCGGGAAATTCAGAGTCAGGGTTGGATTTGTACGTAATGGAGAACTGATCGCCCTTGCTAGAACGTTTGTCGAGGTTGGGTGGAGGGGTAACAAAGTTGGTGATGTTGATGGATTTCCAGATGCTTTCGCCTGTCTTTGGGTTATGGACTTTGCATGTGAATTGGATGGTAGGATACCAAAGACTGCAGGTCAGAGCATGAGCAAACAGCATCGTGCGATGGATGTCCACATGCTGCTCACCCAACGGCAGAATGGATGACTTGACACATCAGCGATGTCCCCTCGTCAGTGATGGTGTAGAATGTCTGCGTCTCCGTGGCGAAACCACCTGCGCAGGTCCATTCCAAGTCTTTCACCTCGAGTTGGCCAAAAAGTTCATGGGCTGGATATCTTGATGAGACGGGATGGAAGTTGGGAGCCTTGGGATCCACCGGGGGTACCGTTCTACAAACATCGCATCTCGAAACAGGGACCCCCCGAGATGGCGCAGTACTCACGAGAACAAGGAGAACATGGTGGTGATGGTGGCGGAGGAAGAGCCGGACAGGGGTCATTATTTATTATAAGTAACATCAGCCGAGCCATGCCTACACGTTAAACTACCCCTCCGTCCGTGCCCGCTTTATTGGCGGCTGTGGGTCGCCCTCGTCTGCGACCAGGCACATCTCACGCTGAATATACTCCTCATAATCAATTTTCGGATCTTCACTTGGCGAGGAAAACGTGGATCCCAACCGAGACGGTACTGTGCTCCTCGGCTGGACCAGTTTAGCCCCAGTAAA
>QFEO01000569.1:0-21020 GCA_003316615.1 Amanita pseudoporphyria
ATTCCGGGTCGGAATTTGAATACCCGAACTCAGCCAAATTGGTGGTGGCTGGACTCCACTGTATGTTCATCGGAGTTCGGCGGAGTTTGGCGGATCCGACTGGAAACAGTGGGGGAGTGTAACATCCCGGAGTTTGGCGGAGTTTGGCGGAGTTCAGCTGGATCCAACCGGATCCAACCGGAAACAGTGGGGGAGTGTAACATCCTCCCCAAGCCAAAGCCATCATAAACGTGGCTCAGCCTGGGCCACAGCTTTTGATAGAGAAAGTACGACATGAGTAGTGGAGGACTATGGAAAACTACTCAAACACTCATTGACGATTGAAATGACCTACAGTAGGTCCCGCTTGAGATCCTGCATGACAATGTCGAATGCAGTGGCTCTTGACAGCTTCGGGTGTCTGGTCAATTGACCAGACAGAGATATGTCAGCAACATATAAATCAGGAGAGAACTCGACTTGACCCGATGGGTAGTAGCAGATTTGTTTTGATATTGCGCATTTGTTGTTATGCATTGATTGACGTTGGGCCATTTCCGAGTATGTGATAAACCCTCTCGAATTTTTGCATATTACTTTGGCCTTTGAGCATACTGCCAGCAGCCAAGAAGATATATTTATGGCTGCTGTTAACATTCTCTATCCAGTTTGCAAGGTGTTGTCATGGATAATTGTCCAGGTACATTTGGAACAGGTATCGGGGGGTTTTCACCTATACTGATAGTAATATGTGTTAAACGCATCAAATTCAATGGTCATACCTTAAGAGCGCCCTTCTTGGGATGCTCATCACGACCTCAGAATAGACCTGGTGGCTCAGCCCTAAAGTTTCTGACCTTCTCCCTGTGTCTGTCAAGAAGACAGTACAGTGTTAATAGTAAGTGCATATATGTATTGAATCTGACACCTTATGGTCAAAGTCAGTTTTCACTCCATTTCAAGTAGGTCTCAGTATGTTTTCGAGTCTTGGCTAAAGTCAGGACTCTGCAGGTCCTTGTCAGTAACTTTGTGCTTCCTATATGTATTGCTTAGACTACTTCCATGCTTGAAATTGAAAACTCACTTTATTGATTTGGAGGCGTCCATGGCCATATAGCGACATGGATTCTGGGAAGTGTGTATGCCCATGTTTGCTCCAGGTGAATATAGGCTTTCAAAGGCCAAATTAAGCACTACGTTCACAGAATGCTGTAAAGATAATGTGTGTGACATTTGTAATTCATACCAACTTGCCCACTGCTTCATTTTCCATTATGTCGCTATGTGCAGGGCATTGTGATACTCTAAGGTGACTGTCGTTTCATTTAGAGAGCCATGGTCTAAGTAAGCACCAGCATCGCTGCTATACTAACCTGTTGTCTATCATGTGTGTCGGTGTCAAAGATAGATTTGGCCACTGTGGCGTTGTTGCCGACAAGGATGACAACATGTCCTGTGTTATAGTGGAGAACACTTAGTATTACTTGGACTAACAGTACTTGCGGTTCAACGACAAGTCCAGTGTCAACAAGTGTCGAATACCAAATGTAGAGTTCAAGGAACTCGTGCACTAGGACTAAGTACACGAGTGTGAGGATGATGAGATTCAGCGTGACCTGATGATCAGCCTTGAGTGCAATATAGAGGTAATGATCTAGATTGGTAACAACCTAAGTCGAACTTAGGTTCTATCTACTGTACATGGGGTCCTTATATACTAATGGGAGCCGTAGCTAATAAGGACAAAGAAGACATAAGAATGCATCAATAAGACCGCGTGTAAGTAAACGATGAAGTCATAGGTGACGGAAGAGATGACGTATGGGTGATGTCATAAGTATGTCATAAGTAAGAATAAAGTCTGTCGGACTCCGAGGAGATAAACGGATAGAAAATAAAAGTACATACAACAACATCCAGAACTCGTACGGTTGTAACACTAGCTCTCCGTTAGGGAAGTTGTCCGCAACTTACTTCTCTTTAATCCATCATAGGTTCACTGGTCATGTTAGTGATAGCGACTGGGTCATCGTCCCATGGGCCTGAGTATTGGTTGTAATTTTCCATAGGCGAATCCTCGACATAAGGTTTGGCGCGGGCTTTGCCTTTGCAGTTGTATGGCGGGTTCGGTAGTATAGTGTCAGGTCGGAGGGTATGTTGGTTATTATAGTTCCGGTAGTCTTCGTCGGTCACGATGCCAAGCATCATCTTGGTGTGGAGATCGTCTTTCAGTGGTCGTCTGATTTCCTTGGATATTGCCTGTAGTTGGGCAGAAGACGAGGAGGGGACTGCGGGCGGTGTGTGTGTGAGGCGGCGGTTGTACTTAGTGACATCAGTGGGTGACATGGGTTCTCCCGTGACAACATTCTTGACTGGGCATCGAGATGGTGTCGATTTAGTTGATAACTTCTTCCGGGGGGAAGGGGGCGCTTCATCCTTAGGATGGTTGATGGTAAGATGTCCGCGGCTGTTACAGATGAGACAATTTCGTTGTTTATTGAGATTGGGGGCGATACGGGTGTAGGGGGCCTCGGGTTTTCAAATGCGATTGGTACCTCGTGGCGGTGTATGAGGTCGTTGATCAGCTGCAGGTAGGGTTGTTGGCATAGCGCTCGGATATAGTTTGCCATGGTTACTGAGCTCATTGATTGCTGTAGCAATCGTTTGAGTCTGCAAAGCACCAATGACATATCGTGGTATGTGGTTCGGCCATATCGGGAATATGGTGGTACATCCCACGTTTTGTTGGGCTGCCAGGTTCCGGATCTTTTCTGTGTGATATTCGATATCGGTGGTGTAATCCAGAGCATCCTCTGCAAAGCGTACAACTCTTGTACAGTCAGGGGCGACATATAATGGAAGGTGCCAGGTTGGGTGCTTAAGAAACTGCCTGACATTGCTCTCGATGTGGGTCATGGTAATGTGGTGTCATCGCGCTTCCTCTATCGCGGGTACTATGTAGCGCTCGATGTCGGCGCAGATGAGTTGGTGAAGGAGATCTATGGTGAGCTGTAAAAGATTCGGACCGTCGGCTGTTTCAATGGGCCAGATCATTTTGCTTATGTTGGCTATGGTCTCGAGGAGGTTTACCGCATTAAAATTCCAGTTAGCCATGGTGAGGGCTACTAGTGCTGCTAGTATTTCGTGTTGTAGGATGAGATACCAGATCCATATGATCTGTTCCTGCATCTCGTTGTTCATGGGGATTCTTCCATAGGAAACCGTGGCCTGGACTCGGTCTTTAATATCTTTATAGGTCAGCTTGTTAAGTCCAGTGATGGTGGTAAATGGGTCCCGATCGTAGAACCCAGAAGGGTCGGCGACGTATCCAAGTCGTCTATCTTCTTCTGTAATTTCTTTAGTGAATGCGCAAGGGGTGCTAGAGTTCTCAGCAGGGGAAGCAACTGCTCGTGTGGCAGTGCCTTGTTGACTAGACATGTGAGAATCTGCGTCGTCACAGACTCGGATGAGCGGATGAGCAGTTGTAGCTCCATTCGAACGCTCATTAGCTGGTAATATTGTGTCAGCATTTCAATCTGATGAGTAGTCAGGGGGGGCGCAACACTGTGATGTTTGTATGATGGTGGGGGCTTCTGCATTCGTGGCATCGATGCGGTTGCTGAGTTCGTTGATGTAAAAATCATTTGGGTCTTGTTCAGACATCGTAGAGGGGGAGGCAGAATGTCAAACAGATAATGGGGAGTCATCTGGGGTAGGGGTAGTAAAAGCAAAGTCGGTGATAGTGCGGAGGATTTCTTGTTGGGTTGACATGTGGAAAGAAGTGGGGATGGGAGCTCTCTAGGTGAGTTTCTTCTTTCTTTTATACTCTTGTAACAGCTCTTCCGCATTAGTGATATTGCGTTCAGGTTCCCAGGTATTATTAGAACTGTCAAAGTTCTTCCATTTGATCAAATATTGATAGTGGCGTCCTCAGGTTGATTGGTGAGCTATAATTGCTTCAATTTCGTATTCTTCTGCGCCATCAATAAGATCAGGTGGTGGTTGCATGTGGTTGGGTCCGTGAATATCCATTTCATTATACAGAGTTAGTATGGTGGCATGGAAGACAGGGTGTATCTTCCATTGAGTCGGTAATTTTAGTCGATACGTTAGTGGTCCCAAGACTTCGCTAATGGGGAAGGGTCCTTCTCTTCTTGGGGCTAGTTTTTGTGATTCATATGGTATGCGTAGATTACGCGAATCTAACCAAACTTTCTGTCCTTTCTTGAAGGGTTTAGAGTGGTGGGTGATCCTTTGTGTCATTTTAAGACGTGCTAGTTCGTGAGCAGCAAGGGTTTCTTCTCTAGCTTTATTTAGTGAAGTGAGGCGGTCTTCTGCTGCTGGGGCGGAGACTTTCTCGAATGCTTCAGGAATAGATACGGGGTTCGTTCTGTACATCAGATGAAACAGGGTTTGTTTCAGTTCTTGATGTTCCTTTGTGTTATGCACGAATTCTGCTATGGGTAAGAGTTTATTCCATGAATGGGGTTCATAGGTGCAGAATATGTGGAGGTATATCTCAAGTTCTTGATTCAGGCGTTCCGTTTGTCCATCTGTTTGTGGATGAAAGGCAGTGCTCATCTTGTGTTTGATGTGTAATGATTTTGTTATCTCCTTGAAGACTTTAGCGGCGAATTGGGGTCCTCTGTCGGAGATCATAACATCAGGTAGTCCGTGGCGTCGGAATACATTATTGATAAACAGATCGGCCGTTTCAATTGCGGTGATTGTTTTGTGACAAGGGCTAAGAATTACTCCCTTTGTAAGTCCTTGGTCGACCACAACAAAGATAGAATCAAAGCCATCCAAAAGGGGAAGGTTGGTGATAAAATTCATAGTTAATTGTTGAAAGGGGCGTGTGGCGTGACTTAAAATAGGCATTAGGGGAGTGGCAGTGGGGTGGGTGTTAGGTTTCATTTGCTGGCAGGTAGCACAGCCGTCGATGAATTTTTTAGTTAACACTGTTAGACCAGGCCACCAGTAGGAATTCTTAAGAAGAGCAACAGTCTTCATGAGCCCAGGGTGTCTGGTGAGGAGTGATTCGTGGGTTTCGCGAATGATGTCAATCTGGAGGTTGTCGGTAGAGGGAACGTAAGTTTTCCCTTTGTAGAATAGGGTGCCGTCAGTGATAGACCAGTCGGATATAGCTGTGCGAAGGGGCGGTGGCGTGCCATCAGATAAACAAAGTTTGATGGTAGTGACAAGGTCATCTGTGAGGGAGGCGGTGATAATGCGATCGCGGAGATCGGTGTTAATGAGGGGAATAAAAACGTCATCTGGGAAGATGGTGACGTCGTCAGTGTCATCGGTGGAGTTAGTGTGATCCGAGCGACGAGAAAGGGCGTCGGCTTGAATAAGCTTAGTGCCGGGTATGTGTGTGAGGGTATAATGGAATCGTGAAAGTTCGTTCCACCAGCGTGCTTGTCTGGCGGTTAGTCGTTGAGGTGATCGGTAGTATGTGAGATTTTTATGATCACATCGTATATCTATGGGGTGGGGTGTGCCAAGTAATAGGTAGCACCATTCAGAAAGTGAGTGGATGATGGCAAAGAATTCTCTATCGTAGATTTGCCAATTTCGTTCGGTCGGGGTTAAGGAGTGTGATAAGAATCCACAGGGTCATAGATTGTCGTTACTATCTTTTTGTGAAAGCACAGCGCCTATTGCCCATTTGCTTGCATCAGTTTCAAGCACAAAAGGTTTAGTCGTATCGGGCATTAATAGAATGGGTGCTGTTGTAAATTTTTCTTTTAATAGATCAAATGCCACTTGGCATTCTATCGTCCAATCCCATATTTTGTTTTTCTTTGTTAGGTCTTGTAGCGGTCGTGCTACGTGTGCGAATCCTGATATAAATTTTCTATAGAAATTTCCAAATCCTAAAAAGGAGCGTATTTGTTTAACCGTGGTTGGGGGAGGCCAATCCCTAATACCAGCGAGTTTTATTGGATCCATCTTGATTGTGTCGTATGATATAATCATTCTGAGAAATTTGATTTCTGTTTGAGCGAATGTGCATTTCTCCATTTTGAGAAATAAGTTGTTATTTTCTAGTTTTCTTAAAACGCGTTTGGTTCTTTCCTCGAGTTCTTCTCGAGTCATTGCATGGATGAGTATGTCGTCCATGTATATTACGATCCAGCCTTTGTCAATCATTTCTCTGAAATAGTCGTCCATCATGGCTTGGAATGTAGCGGGTGAGTTTCGTAATCCGAAAAACATTACTGTTGGTTCGTATAATCCTCTGTTTGTTACAAATGCAGCCTTCCATTTGTTGCCTTCCTTAATGCGGACATTATTATATCCCCATTGTAGATTGAGTTTTGTAAAGAACTTCAATCCTTTGAGTTTTGACATGAGGTCAGATACGAGGGGTAACAGGTATGAGTTAGGTTTAGTCCATTCGTTAAGGTAGCGGTAGTCTTGGCAGGGTCGTAGTACTCCCTTTTCTTTCTTTTCAATGTAAAAGAAGGGTGCTGCTTGAGGTGACTTTGATGGTCGGATATATCCTTTCGCTAACTGTTCCTTTATCCATATATCGAGTGAGTTTTGCTCGAGCAGAGATAGATTGTAGATTTTTCCTCGTTTCGGTATGAATCTGTCTTTGAGGTCTATGGCATGGTCCCATGGTCTAGATTCAGGGAATCGTTCACTTGCTTCTTTTTCAAATACGTTGCTCCATTGCTCGTATTCCGGGGGTAGCGTTTTGTTCCCATCTTTCAGCTTGGGTTCCTCCTGTCCTGGAGTCTTACTTTGGTTGTCGGTTAGTTGACTAGTATATTTGTGTGCCATCTGTTGAGCGGGGGAAAACCTAAACAGGTTTAATTCAAACGTATCCTTGCTATACTG
This sequence comes from Amanita pseudoporphyria, assembly GCA_003316615.1. Taxonomy (NCBI): domain Eukaryota; kingdom Fungi; phylum Basidiomycota; class Agaricomycetes; order Agaricales; family Amanitaceae; genus Amanita; species Amanita pseudoporphyria. The sequence goes on from QFEO01000569.1 coordinate 6,829, forward strand.
CACATCTTCCCACAGGGAAGTATTATTCCAAAGTAGTTGATCCATGGGCTTGGGCTTCTTGTGTGACATCAAGAACCGTACCACAAGGTCCTCATCCCATTCGTGCTGCAGTTCCTTTTCTAGACCCAAAAGGCAACTCCTCAGCGCAACGCGAATCTTGTCTGTATCGGAATCTGGGAATTCCACTGACTTCGCTTTCCAGTCTATTTTCGGGTTGTACTGCTCTAACCAAGGCAGTCCGAATATCAAGTCCTGATTACCGAGATTGGTAACGTAAAACCAATCGTTTGTTTCTTTTCCTTGTATGGTCATCGGTACTAGGCACTTGTCCTTAATTTCCCTGTTCGTATTTTCAGATCTGTCCACGTTTTGTACTTTGAGTGGTTTCTTTAGTGGTATTCGTTGGAAGTGAGAGGCTAATTTTTCACTAATAAATCATCCTTCAGCACCTGAGTTGATTAGTGCTTTGGTGTCAATGGATTGCTCAGATACGATGATCGTTATTGGTAGTGAAATTGTTTTATTGGATATTGAGTTTACAATGATTTCACATACTACTATTGTGTCCAAGTCGCTATCAGGGTTGGTAACCACTGGGGTACGTCCTGATTCTAAAAATCCTCTTCTGTATCCATGAATACTCGGATCCTTTCTTCTTGGGGTAATTTCTTTAATAGGGCACAAATCGTCGTGTAACTCTCCCTTTCTTCTGGTTGCGAGTCTTCTTCTTCTTCGTTCTCATCACCTGTCATGGTTTGTCTGATAGAACAGCCTTTCTTGAATCGGTTCCCTTTTCCTTTGCCTTTCCAGTTCGTCTTTTGTCCTTTCCCTTTCGATCCTCCTTGTCGTTGTGTACAGTCGCGAGACTGATGCCCTGTTTTATGACAATGAAAACATAATCCTTCTTTGAAGTGCCGTTCGCATTCTTCCTTACTCATGGCGTTGATAGCGATTGTGTCAACGTCCATTGCATCGGGGTCCCTGTATCATGATTGTCCATGTCCCTTACTTCCTGATTGGGTGATCCTGGATAGGATGGCAGTCCGGTTTCGTGTGTTATTGGCTCATAATGCGTATTCGTACCAATCATTTAATGTTTCGGGGTTGAACATCATGATCTGTCTCATGACTTCTCTGGGTATTCCTTGCGTGAATAATGGTATGGCGGCAGCATCTTCGGTAATTTGTGCTTGTCGGATTAGTTCTTTGAACTGATCTATGTATATCGGTATGGGCAGTCGTCTTTTCTGTATTTTGTAGATCTTCATTATCGCAGTCCCTGGACTATCCACTTCTCCCCAATGCTTCAGAAACTCTCGTTTGAATGTAGTGTAATTTTCCCATTTGGCTGGTGTAGCATCGTATTCCTCTAGCTTATTGTTCTTCCATTGTTTGGCTTTATCTCCGCACAAGAGAAGGATAAACGTGATCCTTTTCCTGTTGGTGTTATACGTATCTACGAGTTGGAAGTATAATTTGCAGTTTGCTATGAAATCCAATGCTTCATTCTTGTCGCCAGTAAAGCAGCTTGGTAATGGCGCTTTGTTATTCGGGGTTGTGGCGTCTGCCATGTCTACTTCAGGTGGGGTCTGTGGCAGAGGTGGGTCTGGGGGTCCGGGTGGGGGCGGTGTTGGTGATCTAGGTGGTAACGGAGGTGGTGTTTGCGGGGGGTTAGGTGATTTCGGCGAGTCTTCTTTTGGCTTAACAGTCTTTTCTGACTTGGTTCTACTGATCGGTAGTAAGGTTGCTGACGATGCTAATGCTAGCATAGGCAACTGAGGGAAGTCACTAGGATTGTGAAATGATTTTTCTGATCCTGATTCACTAGGGACTCTGTAAGATCTTCCTTTTCCTTTCAGGTGTAACTGATCCGCTGGAAGGTGATGCTCCTTCTTTCCTGGTTCCCAATGTGGTCCTATAAACTGTTCATCCTCAACTGGGGAATAGGTATCTGTATCTTGGAAGTGGTAATACCAACGACTGTTCGGATGGTCGAAGTGGAGGTATAAGCAATTAAGAAAGTAAATGTTGTTATGGAGAACTGCAGAGTTAGGCGGTCTCGAGAATCGCTGTGGAATCCAAAATTTATTAGATTCAATGTGTGTGCCGTCCATGTATTTCCAGATGTTGTCTCTCGTGTCCAATTTAATAACAGTATTATTGAGGGTGTATTTGTTGCCAGAGTGACGTTCTGCTTTGTTGGGAGGGGGTGCGGGGATCTTTTGTAGTTTGAAGGAAATCTTGGCGAGTCGGGCAGGTAACCTACAGGCCTGCTTTCCGGAAGTTCGATACAGTTGATGACATAGTAGTCAAACCAGGTAAGTTCGACTTTAAGTGTTATAGCGGAGAACACTTAGTATTACTTGGACTAACAGTACTTGCGGTTCAACGACAAGTCCAGCGTCAACAAGTGTCGAATACCAAATGTAGAGTTCAAGGAACTTGCGCACTAGGACTAAGTACACGAGTGTGAGGATGATGAGATTCAGCATGACCTGATGATCAGCCTTGAGCACAATATAGAGGTAACGATCTAGATTGGTAACAACCTAAGTCGAACTTAGGTTCTATCTACTGTACATGGGGTCCTTATATACTAATGGGAGCCGTAGCTAATAAGGACAAAGAAGACATAAGAACGTGTCAATAAGACCGCGTGTAAGTAAACGATGAAGTCATAGGTGACGGAAGAGATGACGTATGGGTGATGTCATAAGTACGTCATAAGTAAGAATAAAGTCTGTCGGACTCCGAGGAGATAAATGGATAGAAAATAAAAGTACATACAACAACGTCCAGAACTCATATGGTTGTAACATCCTGTGTGTCTTTCTAGTGCTAAGTGAATGGCAATTTCAATTGTTTGCAGTTCAGCTGAATCCTTGATTCTCAACATCCTTGATGGTCAAAAATGGCAACACCAGTATCTGTCCCCATTGTGCCAAAGGGTTCAGGAATTCAATGCGCCTTCTTCAGCATATGAACCAACCTTATGTGTCTTGCCATCTTTGATTTGAGGACCCTTACACCTATTCATTACTGCCATCACCAATTCCAGAGTTGAAACCTCCACATTCAAACCCAATACAACTGGTTTGGTCCCAGAGGCAGGTGGAACTGAGGATACCCCCATGGGCATAGAAGAAGGTGTCACAACACAACATGAAATGTACAAAGCTGCTAATTTGTTTTTCTCTCCATACATTACTGAAAAACATCCTAATGTGTCTATGACATACAGCGAAGGAATGATGCTCATCGATCACTTTCATAACAATGAATTTGCTCACCTCCGCAAGAATTTTCTGTACTATCCTTTCACCTCACGTGATGAATGGGAGCTTGCATCCTTTCTTTTGCGCTCGGACCTCAGCATGTCTCTTCTAGATCAATTCTTCAAACTTTCTATGGTAATACTCTTACTCATTTATCTGAGTATCGATTTTAACACAATTTCAGATCCAGTGCCTTTCTCTGTCATTCAATTCAGCAAAGGATTTGTGTAGTCAAGCTGAGCTACTTCCAGGTGGGCCTCAGTGGAAGTACCAAGCTTGGGAAACTCGTCATCCAACTAAGCACCCCCTTCAGCTGTACTACAGGGATCCCCTCAAATGTTTACAATCTTTATTGGAAAACCCACTCTTCAAGGACTTCCTCAGGTTTACACCATTCCGACTCTTCACAACGGCCAAACGCACAGTCCACATTTTCATGGAGTGGCTTTCATCAGATATTGCATGGCTAATGCAGGTTCATTTTATGAATATGTTCTGAAAACATCGTTTAACATCTCAGTAGAATGAATTACCAGCTGGCGCAACACTCATAGGCACGATCTTGGCATCAGACAAGACAACTATTTCGGTATTGACTGGGCACCGACAAGCACACCCACTCCTCATCAGTCTCGTGAACCTTGATATGGAGTTTCAAACAAAGGCATTGAACCACACATTTCTCCTCCTCGCCTTCCTCCCCATCCCACAATTTGTATTGAGAAATAATAAGAAAGGCATGCTTGAAGCATGTCTAATACATGAATGTTTCAACTTTATCTTAGAACCTCTCAAAAAAGCAGCTGAGATTGGAATCATGATGAATGACCCTGGTGGTTATTGTCGTTATTGTTTCACCCCACTTGTATCATGTATTGTCGACACACCTGAGTCAACTCTACTTGCTGGGGTAGCCGGAAATACGTCATTGGTTATGATGGCATTCGGAAAGTCCTTTGGTGATCCCTTCTGTCATGAATCATGAACGGCCACTAAAACACTGGATATGCTCAAGACGATTGAGGATATTGATCCTTGGGACCTCAATGCTTATATTCCCGCTGCGGCTGAGCTCCATTTGAGTGGCGTTCACTTGCCATTTTGGTGTGATTGGCCACTTTCCAATCCATCTCTATTCTTGACACCAGAGCCCTTGCATCATTGGCACAAAATGTTCTGGGATCATGATGCGAAATGGTGCATCCAAGTGGTCGGCGCTGCACAATTTGACTTTCGCTTCTCAATTCTCCATCCGCATACTGGCTTCTGTCACTTTTCTGGGGGTATAACTGGCTTGAAGCAAGTGATGGGACGTGAACACTGGGATATCCAATGGTACATCATCGCCATTGTGGCTGGGGCTGTTCCAAAGGACTTTCTCATTGCCGTCCAGGCATTAATGGACTTTCGGTATTATGCACAAGCACAAGAAATCACCAAGAAGGATTGCACTAAAATTCAATGCTCCCTGGCTGAATTTCACAAATACAAGAATGCTATTATCCAAGCTGGAGGTCAGTGTGGAAAGAAAGGCAAGGTAATTGAACACTGGGCCATCCCAAAGCTTGAGTTCCTTCAAAGTGTCGTCTACAGCATCCAGATGAGTGGTGTTGCAATCCAATGGTCAGCTGATATCACAGAGCATGCTCACATCACAGAAATAAAGGTCCCATCATGCTTGACTAACAACCAGGACTACAAATCGCAAATTTGCTGACATCTTGATTGAAGAGAGAAATGTTGCTATTTTGACCTCGCCACCTCTCTCCATGATGCACAGACTAACACTGCTGAAGATGAAGACGTTGACAATGAGGACAGTCATACTTCTCTCATTGAATGCATTAAACCTGTTTCATGTTTAGCAGCTGCTCAGAAACTTGTAGACTACTTCAAAATTGCTTCAGATTTAAAGCAAGGATTGAAACCCACTACACTATGCCCTTTCCATACTTTTTCTGTTGCGCAAGTTGCCTTCCGACTGTCGCAGGATCCTGGCTTCAAACGAACATCAATAACCGAGGTCAGCACAAAATTCAACCTCCCAGATCTGGAACCGGCTCTCATTGATTATATTACTCAATGCCATTCTGGAGTCAACATTTTCACTGTTTGCACATATCGCACCAGCCAAAATGCAAGCTGATCACCACTTCCATTCCTTGAAGCCTGGCCGAACTTCAGGTTACAATCAAAGGCTTATCATAACCCACACAACGTCCTACCAGCACAGACCATAAATGCCACCCCACCTTGCAATGAATGGCCACATGGCAAATGTGATGCTATTGCCTTCAATACTGACTCCAAGGAACAGTGGCCACATAGTGGGATTGATGGTAACATTTCGATTTCAATTATTTCAATTATTTTCTAATGATGTAATGCAGGACATCAAATCGGACAACTTTGCCTCATTTTCCAGCTCGTCTCCACAAGTTCAGACTTGCCTGATTGTTTCCTGGCATATGTACAGTGATTTGATATTGTGCCACAGCTTAACCCAACACTTTCAGGTTCATGGACAGCAAGAGGGCCTTATCCAGAGTCATCATCATCAATGTATATCTTGAAGAGGGCTAGAAGATCAGATGGAACAGTTATAGGGGGTGTTATAGCATTATCTCAAATATGCGCGCTTGTGGACTTGGTACCTCGTTTTGGAGCTGAAGCTGATCGACGCCTTACAAAGACCAACAGTCTCAAATACAGCACAGAATTCTTCTTAAACAAATATTTTGACAAAGAATCCTTCTTTTCTTTGAATAAGTAGGGTAATACATGCAATAAGGATATGTTTCAATGGGAACCTGTGAAGTGGGGTGTGGATAATAGCTCAAATATCAACGGGAACATCCAACGCAAACGCGAGCACATTGATGATATAAGTCTATTTTAATCGTTGATATAAGCCTATTTGGTTACTGTCACACTTGCCACCATGACAAAATCGCACCTTGGACCAGATATTGATCCTCTGAAAAAAAAGGCTCTCACCATCACTATTCTAGCAGGATGACATGAAGTATTGATAGGGTGATAGTAAGTATCAGTACAACTTCAATTGGGTGATGATACATGTACAATTGCAGTGCATCATGCTCTCATCCATCTGTTCAGCGAAATTTGTTCCCCATATCCATCGCCCTAGACGATGGCTCTCTTCCTCTGCAGTCTGCTTGGATAGGTCATGGGAGATGAAGAACTTTGGGGACACAAAGGTGTGCTCCTGCCCTTTGTCCCAAACCTACCCTTAACTCCATTTTATCCAGCTATTATTTATGCTTGCATACCCCTTGGTTTCCAGAGTAGATACTCCTCAAAACAAGTACCCTTTCTACATTGCCGTGCTCTTCTCAAATGGGCTTGAATATCTATATACTTGGCAGGGCTTCAGAGAAGCATTCGAGTTTCTACAAGTTTTTCAAATCATGCTTGACTGAATGTGTTTGACTAGGACAGGTTTATTGGTATTTAATTCGAAGGACTTTGGACATCGGAAGCTCAAGCTTCGGACATGACTGTGCCAGAGCTGCAACAACAGCAGCTTTTGAACCTGTGGGAGTCACTCCAACATGTGCCGAGGGAAAAGCCATTGTCATGCCGACTCTCAGAGATTTCACAGGGGTGGTGTCGGCTGATGAACAACATGCTGGCACGTCTGCCAACAAATATGATCTGTTGTGTCTGTGGAAGGAATGTAGTAGCACTATCTTGAAGAAGGGGGCTGCTGTTACAGTTATGTGAGTTCTGGGCGCTGTTACTGTATGTACTTTTACTTTTTCCTTACTCCATTTATTCCCTCGGAATCCCTCGGACTACATTCCTACTTATGACGTATTCATGACCTCACCCCTACGTCACTTCCTTCCATCATATGCTACATGACATCATCATTTACTTACATGCGTCATTTCTTTACGCGTTCTTATTATCTCTTTGTTCCTGTTACGATATGACTGCAGTAGTATATAAGGACCCCAATGTACAGTAGTAAACCCTAAGTTCGACTTAGGTGAATCTAGGTTGACATTTATAACTCAAAGCTGATCAGAGTATCACGCTGAACCTTATCATCCTCACACTCGTATACTTGGTCATAGTATGCGAGTTCCTTGAACTCTACATTTGGTATTCGACACTTGTCAATGCTGGACTTGTTGTAGAACCGCAAGTCTTGTTAGTCCAAGTAATACTAAGTGTTCTCCATTATAACACTTAAAGTCGAACTTAACTGGTTTGACTATCAAGTCAATAACCCTACCGAACTTCCGGAAAGCAGGCCCATAGGTTACCTGCACCACTCATCAAGATTTCCTTTCTACTATGAAAAATCCCTGCACCCCCACTGAATAAAGCAGAACGACACTCTGGCAACAGGTACACCCTTGATAACACTGTTATTGCATTGGACACAAGAGACAACATCTGGAAATACGAGGACGGCACATATGTTGAATCTAATAAGTTTTGGATTCCACAACGATTCTCACGACCGCCTAACTCTGCAGTTCTCCATAACAACACTTACTTTCTTAATCGTCTCTACCTCCACTTCAACCACACGAACAGTCGTTGGTATTACCACTTCCAGGATACTGATACCTATTCCCCTGTCGAGGACAAACAATTCCTAGGCCCTAGTTGGGAACCAGGAAAGAAAGACCAGCACTTGCCAGTAGAACAGTTACACCCAAAGAAAGGAAAGACTTACCGAGTACCCAGTGAATCAGGATCTGAAAGATCGTTTCATGATCCTAGTGACTTCCCCCAGTTACCAAAGCTTGCTATCACTGCATCATCATCAACACTACTACCGATTAGTAGGACCGAGTCAGAAAAGACAGTTAAACCGAAAGAAGACTCACCGAAGACTCCGCCCCCTCCAAGAAGTCCAACACCACCGCCCCCTAGATCTCCTACTCCACCCCCACCAGGACCCCCAGACGACCCACCACCACCGCAGACCCCACCAGAAATAGACATGGCCAACAGAACCACACCAAACATGAAAGCTCCCACACCAAAAGCATTTACCGGCAACCAGAATGAAGCCCTTGATTTCTTAACCAATTGTGAAATCTACTTTGAACTAGTTAAGACATACACCACTGACAAAGATAAGATACTATTTATCTTATTGCTATGTGGAGATCGAGCCAAACGTTGGAAGAATAATAAAATGGTGGAATATACGGCGACACCGACAAAGTGGGAAAACTACACCAATTTCAGGACCAAGTTCCTAGATAATTGGGGAGAGATCGATAGTCCAGGAACAGCTATCACCGAGATCTATAAGTTACAGAAAGCGAAAATGTCCATAACGGGATATACATCTCAATTTAAGGAATTAATCCGACAAGCACAAATCACCGAAGACGCCGCAGCCATACCATTATACATGCAAGGACTCCCAGGAGAAGTTGTACATCAGGTCATGATGTTCAACCCAACCACCCTCAAGGACTGGTATGATTATGTATTACGTGCTAGCAACGCAAGGAATAGAACCGCTATCTTAACGGGACTACCCTATCACGCAAACAACAAAGGGCAAGGACGATCACGATACCGGGATCCTAACGCGATGGACGTAGACATGATATCAATCAACGGTATGACTAAAGAAGAACGCAAGCGTCACTTCAAGGATGGATTATGTTTCATATGCCATAAATCAGGACATCAATCAAGGGATTGTTCACAGTGAAAACAAGGAGGACAGAAAAAGGCAGGAGGAAGCAAGCAAGGAAAGGGTAAAGGAAAGGGGAACCAATTCAACTGCCGCTCCATAAGGAACACCACGACAGGTGATGGAGATGAAGAAGAAGAAGAACAGTCTGGACCAGAAGATAGGGAGAGTTACACGAAAATACGTGCCCTAATAAAGAATTTACCCCATGAAGAACGGATCAAAGTATTAATGGACACAGATGAGGATTTTTGATAACAGGATGTACCCCGATGGTTACCAATCCTGACACTGACACAATAGAAATACGAGCTATAACTGTAAAATCCACAATGAATAAAACGATTTCACTACCAACCTCTATTGTGACAGATAAAACCATCGAAATCCAAGCACTAGTCAACTCAGGAGCTGAAGGACGATTCATCCACCCACGACTAGCCACACAACTAAAACGAGTTCCATTAAAGAAAACGATCAAAGTACGAAACGTTGATGGATCCGAGAATACAGAAGGGGAAATTATGGAAAGATGCCTACTGCCGATTAACATCAAAGGAAAGGACATGACCGATTGGTTTTACGTTACCAATCTCGGCGATCAGGATCTTATATTGGGACTGCCTTGGTTAGAGCAGTACAACCCAAAAATAGACTGGAAAATGAAGACTGTGGAGTTCCCAGACTCCAACAAAACCAAGATTCGTGTTGCACTGAGGAATCACCTTTTGGGTCTAGAAAAGGGATTACAGCACGAATGGGACGAGGATCTCGTGGTACGGTTCTTGATGTCACACAAGAAGCCCGAGTCCGTGGATTGACTACTTTGGAATAACACTTCCCTGTGGGAAGAGGTGCAATATAGCGAGGATGCTTACAATCTGAATCTGTTTAGATTCTCACCAGCACAACAAATGGCACACAAATATACTAGTCAAATGACTGACGACCAAAGTAAGACTCCAAGACAGGAGGAACCCAAAACGAAAGACGGGAACAAAAAGAAGCTACCCCCGGAATACGAGGAATGGACTTCCGTATTTGAAAAAGAAGCAAGCGAAAGATTCCCCAACGCTAGACCATGGGACCATGCCATCGAACTCAAAGAAGGATTTATTCCTAAGAGAGGAAAAATCTATAATATCTCACCACTCGAGCAAAACTCACTCGACATCTGGATTAAGGAACAATTAGTGAAAGGATATATCCGACCTTCGAAATCACCACAAGCTGCACCCTTTTTCTACGTTGAAAAGAAAGAAAAGGGAGTACTACGACCCTGCCAAGACTACCACTACCTTAACAAATGGACAAAACCGAATTCGTACCCCTTACCACTTGTGTCAGACCTAATGGCGAAACTCAAGGGATCAAAGTTTTTCACTAAACTAGATCTACGATGGGGTTACAATAATGTCTGCATTATGGAGGGCAACGAATGGAAAGCAGCATTTGTAACGAACCGAGGCTTATTCGAACCAACCGTAATGTTTTTCGGATTATGCAATTCACTGGCAACCTTTCAAGCTATGATGGATGACTACTTCAGAGATATGATTAACGAAGGATGGTTAGTAATCTATATGGACGATATACTCATCCATGTGAAGACTCAAGAGGAACTTGAGCAATGGACGAGACGCGTTCTGCAGACACTTAAAGAAAATGACTTATTTCTCAAGATGGAGAAATGCACATTCGCTCAAACAGAAATAGAATTTCTTGGAATGATAATATCACACAACACGATCAAAATGGACCCAATTAAACTCGCTGGTATCACGGATTGGCCCCCGCCCACCACAGTTAAACAAACACGATCATTTTTAGGATTTGGAAATTTCTACAGAAAATTCATATCAGGATTCGCACATATAGCAAGACCGCTACACGACCTAACAAAGAAAAACAAAATATGGGATTGGACAATAGAATGCCAAGCAGCATTTGACCTATTAAAAGAAAAATTCACAACCGCTCCAGTATTACTAATGCCCAATATGACTAAACCATTTGTGCTTGAAACCGATGCAAGCAAATGGGCAATTGGAGCTGTTCTGTCACAAAAAGACAATAACGACATATTACGACCCTGTGGATTCTTATCACATTCTTTAACCCCAACCGAACGAAACTGGCAAATATACGACAGAGAATTCTTTGCCATCATCCATGCTCTTTCAGAATGGCACTACCTTTTACTCGGCGCACAACACCCCATAGACATACGATGTGATCATAAAAACCTCACATATTACAGATCACCTCAATGACTCACCGCCAGACAAGCCCGCTGGTGGCACGACCTCTCTAGGTACAATTATACCCTGCAACATGTACCTGGCACAAAACTCCAACAAGCAGATACCCTCTCACACTGTCATGATCATACCCAGACTGATAACAATACTGATGACATCACTATCTTTACTGATGATCATTTCATCAATATCATTAATTTAACCCTTCGCGAACACATTATAACCGCATCCCTAACAGATGACCTTGTCACCACCATCAAACTATGTTTAGCTGATGGAACACCGCCTCCACTCCGGACTGCGATCTCCGACTGGTCTATCATCGACAGTGCCTTATTCTACAAAGGGAAAACCTATGTTCCCTCCACTGACAATCTCCGCATTGACATCATTCATGAAACTCATGACTCTCTTGTCACCAGACACCCTGGTCTCTTCAAGACCATCGCCTTGTTAAAGCAATCCTACTGGTGGCCCAGCCTCACCATTCTTACTAAGAAATTTATTGATGGATGCACTATTTGTCAACAAATGAAGCCCAATACCCACCCTACCGCCGTTCCCCTTATGCCTATTATAAGTCATGCCACACGCCCCTTTCAGCAAATCACAATGGATTTTATCACCGACCTTCCCCCATCAGATGGCTTTGATTCTATCTTTGTCATGGTCGACCAAGGACTTACAAAGGGAGTAATTCTTAGCCCTTGTCTGAAAACAGTCACGGCAATACAAACCGCTGACCTGTATATTAATAATGTATTCCGATGCCACGGATTACCAGACACTATGATCTCAGACAGAGGACCGCAATTCACTGCTAGAGTCTTTAAAGAAATAACGAATGGATTACACATTAAGCACAAAATGAGCACTGCCTTTCATCCACAAACAGACGGACAAACGGAACGCCTCAATCAGGAATTAGAGATATACCTCTGAATATTCTGTGCATACGAACCCCATTCCTGGAACAGACTCCTGCTGATAGCAGAATTCGCGCATAACACAAAGGAACATCAAGAACTGAAACAAACCCTGTTTTACTTGATGTATGGAACGAACCCCGTTTCTATTCCTGAAGCATTTGAGAAGATCGCCGCCCCAGCAGCAGAAGACCGCCTCAAATCACTAAATAAAGCTAGAGAAGAAGCACTAGCCGCTCATGAACTAGCACGTCTAAAAATGACACAACGAGTCACCTGCCACTCTAAACCCTTCAAGAAAGGACAGAAAGTCTGGCTAGACTCGCAAAACTTACGCATTCCTTACGAATCACGGAAACTCACCCCAAAATGAGAAGGACCCTTCCCCATTAGCGATGTCTTGGGACCACTAATGTACAAACTAAAATTACCAACTCAATGGAAAATCCACCCCGTGTTTCACGCCACCGTATTAACTCCGTACAATGAAACGGATATCCACGGACCTAATAATACGCAACCACCACCTGACCTTATCAATGGATCAGAAGAATACGAAGTAGAAGCAATAATCACTCACCAATCAACCCAAGGACGCCACTATCAATACTTCATCAAATGGAAGAACTTTGACAGTTCTAATAATACGTGGGAACCTGAACAGAACATCACTAATGTGGATGAACTATTAGAAGAATATAAAAGAAGGAAGAAACTTGCCTAAGAGCTTCCATCCCCACTTCTTCACCCATGACATCCCAACAACAAATCATTCGCACTATCACCGACTTTGCCTTCACCACCCCTACCCCTGATGACTCCCCACTACCCGTTTGACATTCCGCCTCCCCCTCTGAGGCGTCTGAACAAGATCCAAACGATTTTTACATCGACGAACACAACAACCGCATCGACGCCACGAATGCAGATGCCCCCACCATCATACAAACATCACCGCATTGCGCCCCCCCTGACTACTCATCAGATAGAAATGCTGACACAGTATTACCAGTTAATGAGCGTCAGAATGGAGCTACAATTGCTCATCCACTCATCAGAATCTGTAACGACACAGATTCTAACTTGTCTAGTCAACAAAGCGCTGCCACACGCGCAGCTGCTCCCCCTCCTGAGGACCCTGTCACCCCTTGCAACTGCAATACAGAAATTACAGAAGAAGATTGATGACTTGGATATGCCCCCGATCCTTCTGGGTTCTACAATAGAGAACCATTTTCAGCCATCACCGGACCGAATAACCCAACCTATAAAGACATCCGGGACCGGGTACAGGCTACAGTCACCTATGGTCGAATCCCCATGAACACCGAAACACAGGAACAGATTATTCGAATCTGGTTCCTCATTCTCCAGCATGAGATCTGCGCCGCGTTGATAGCCTTGGCAACCGCCAATTGGAACTTTAACGCAGTTAACCTAATCGAGACCATCACCAATATCAGTACCATGATCTGGCCAATTGAAACAGCGGATGGTCCCAACCTCCTACAGTTCACCATCGATCTATTACACCAACTCATCCATGCTGATGTTGAATGATATATCATACCGGCTATAGAAGAAGTACAACGACACTCAATCACTATAGCCCACATTGAGAGAAACACCCAGCAATTTCTTACGCACCCAACATGGCACCTCCCGCTTTATGTCACCCCTGACCGCCTCTGAGCTCTACACTTCACGAAGGATGCTCTGGATTACGCCACAGACATGGCAGACTACACCAAGAAAATACAATGATTGGCACAACAGCAGGTCGCAGGTTGTAACACCATCTTTCCGTCTCCCCACAACCGCCAACCACGATTTGCATTTGGTGCTCCGCAGGCTCAAGCAGTCGCTACTGCAATCAATGAGCTTAGTAACTATGGAAAGTTACATCCGAGCGCACAGACAACAACCTTACCGGCAGCTAATCACTGACCTCATACACTGCCACAAGGTACCAATCGAAACATCACACCCCAGGCCCCCCATGCCCATCTCTCCCCCAGCAATAACCCAAGACGAA
>QFEO01000570.1:0-10129 GCA_003316615.1 Amanita pseudoporphyria
CTGCTTTCATAGCTAAACTATAAAGAACGGTTCATTCAGAGATCTTGGTTGTGTTAAAGCCTTGTAACATAATCAGAACCTTTACAAAACCAACCCCTCACACCGCTTACAATCCTCTCTCCTCGTCGTCGTTGTCAACGATGACAGGAGAAATACTCAAAGCCCTCTGGGCAGAACTACTGCTTTTTGTGGTAGTTATGCTCACCCTCACCACCACCGCATACTATGTCCTCAACATCAGACTTACCGCCATCACCATCACCCCCGAGCCCGCCTTCACCACGGACTCAAGTCAAGTGGTTTATCCCGCTGTACCCAGAAACAGTGGCAACGACAACAACGAGCTAAGTAGTGACACCGAAACGACTACTCGGTCTAACTACCAACAAAAGAGCCAAAAATGGCAAACGGTTACAACAGGGCGCAGAAATAAGCGCAAACAACGGTCCCCTGAGCCGTATAAAGCTCGGGAGTGGAATACAGTAACAGGCCCACGACGGGAGCAACGTTCAGCTCCAAAGGTTTTTAAATATAGTCCATCGATCTCGGTTGCGGAACGACCACAGCCAAAAGTACCAAGGTCAATAACACACAAAATACAAATTAGGAAACAACGACGAAACGTGCAGTGCGAACATCAAGCCTGCAAACGAGTAAAAGGCCGGTTCCCGCTTGCTACACGAATGATAGTAACAGGTACAGAACACGATGACGGCTATGATAACTACGAACAGGAATACCGGGTCTGCATGCAATGCGACAGGATGATCAAAGGAAGATCGTTCTTTGACAGACCGATACTACGACGAGAAATCCTCCTGGAGGAGGAAGAGATAATGGAAGTAGTCGAGGTGGAACCATATATTGAGCACATCGACCCTCTCATGGCTACACACGCTAACACCCTCATCCAATGTCTAGATGAGGCGTCAGCAGAAATCAAACAAGCTTTACTGGCGCCATGGGACAACGTGTCGCTTCTGTACTGGTTTGGAGAATACACCGACGTCGCTCTCAAACATTTTGGACGAGTACTCACTAACGAGGAACGAAACCGACTAATGCATGCATACAACGGCAACGGTAGATACTCAAAAACGGCACGTATCAGGACAGCTCCATACTCGAAATCGACAAAACGAATGGTAGCGGAAGGACATACACATGCGGAACGAACAAAAAAGGACGAAGTGAAACAAACAGTAAAAAAACCATACAACGGACAACCCCCGCGTTCACGACGACGACCGCCAGCAGATATAGATATGGTATTTCCGATCTGCGACCAACAGGCAGTACAACGACTACCCAAGGAAACAGAAACGGAAAAAGAAGTCAGAATTAACACTTGGTTATTCACTCATCCACGACGAACCACCGTGTACATAGAGGGTACCATTGATTTACCAACATATAACGGCTTCTGCTATCTTCGTCTATTTGATTTAGATGAAATTATGGCACACGAATGGCCAGCATATCCTCAGCTGAGTGATATTGTATCATGGCCAAAACACTGGAGAAAAGCTAACGCAAAGGTCGTTCTAGAATGGCAGGGAGCCGTAATGGAAGGAACCGGGGAAGTAGTAGCACACGTGAGGTATTCGAATGAAGGAGAAGAGGATGACGATATTACCTGGGAGATATTGGAGTTATGGAACCAAACGGAAATGGACGTGGTACTAGGAGCGCAGAATTCATACACGGGATGAATTACCAGAGCGAGAGCAAAACAGATAGCCATAGAAGAAAACAACGGATGGATCAGACAATGGAGAAGTCAGGTAGACAATTACGAACGGAGAGTATTACCACCTAGGAGAGATAACTCAAAATATACCAAAGCATTGGAAGTGTTGGAAGCCGAAAGGCCCCTTCCCTTCCATGCGGGTTTCTGTTACATGGTATTGTTTAAAAAACAATATTGGAATGCCTTTAATTGGCCCCAATATCCAACATGGGACAGAATAATTTGGTATGACGAACAACTAAGAAATTGGGACATCAAAGTGCTTATCAGCGGAACGGAAACATACTATCACATAGAAGCAATGCCTGAAGGACCTCATAATTGGGACGACGCAACAAGATGTTTTCATAGAAATCCAAATGGGAAAGTGGGAGTAAACCTAACGCAACTGTTCTATGACTTAATCTCAGCATACTTTCCAACCTTTACAACAGGACAAGGAGGACTAAACCTACAAAATGTACCAGAAGAGTTGACAGAAGGCGCATCCGCTGCAGAAAAAGAAGTACAAAAAGGGCTAATCAAAAGAGTACAAAAAGCTAACGAAAAAATAAACAACAACAGAGGAGAACTAGCATCAGCAGCGGCACAAATAGTAAGAGGAATATTAGAAGAAGTAAAACCACTACCAAGACAACCTAAACCTCAACTAAAACTAGACATGCCTGAAGAATATCAAGGAGATGGAGCCCTAATTGGACCATGGTTAAGAAAAATGAAAGTATACTTTCAACTAACCAGACTAAACAGTTTTGAAGAACAAATGTTAATATGTCTCCAAAGGATAACAAAAGGAAAAGGAGACAGAGCAGGAAAATGGAGCCAAGTAAAGCTACAAGAATATATGGATTCAGCAGACGAATTAGCGGGGCTAGATGAAATTCCTCCAGGAGTAACACTAATACAGCAAAGGGACGGAATGATAGATTTGGAAGGAAATGTTATAATGGCAGCACTAAACAACAAACCACCTTTCATACACTGGGAAGATTTTGAAAAACAAGCAAAAGACTTCTTTATGGACACAGAAACTAGAGAAGAAGCAATTAGGCAACTAGAAAGCTTAAACCAACAAGGAAAACTAGTAGAAGATTATAACGTTGAGTTTAAAAGCATAGCAGTTCTAACAGAATACAATGACTATGCTTTAGTAGCAAGATACAGAGCAGGGCTACACCCAGATTTAGGATATGAAATAGTAAAATCAGGAATGCCCCCTGATGATAACTTAGAAGCATGGATGAAAAAGGCAGTACAACTAGCAAGAGCATACAGAGATGCAAGGAAAATGTATGGAAATAGAGAGAGAAGACTGTTTGGAGGAAGCCAACAGAGAGTTCAATATCCAAGACAACAACAGCAACAACAACAACAGCAACAACAACCCACCTTTACCGGAAATAGTCAAATGGGAACAAGACCAGTAAGAGATGAAAATGCAATGGATATTGATAGACAAAGGAGAACAATAAAATGTTATAACTGCAATAAACTGGGACATATTGCAAGGGATTGTAAAGAACCAAAAAGGAACTCACAAAGAAATAGAGGATTGGAAACAAAAATAGAGGAAGTAAAGGATGAACAAAAGGATTTTCAGACAAGTCAGTAGAAGAACCCACCGTTGTACTGACTCATAATAATAGTATCAATAAAAAAAATAATGATGCTATAAAGGAGGGAAAACAAGCGAAAGCCAAACCATGGACAGTAACTTGGTTAAGACAAAGAATGAAAAAATTAGAAATAAGCAAAGCAGTTCAAGACTTAAAAATACATACCCATAGAAGCAGGAGGGAAGAAATAAACGAAGAAACAGTAAACGAAATAAATAAAGCTCAAGCCACAGAAGCAGAAGAATACTTGAGAATATTAAAAAATAAACCAAGACAAATAATGACAACTGGAACAAAGCAAATGAATGTTCCACTAACAATTAAAACACTAGACACAGGAGAAAACATATCATTAAAAGCTCTATTAGATTCAGGATGCACTGGGTCATGTATAAGCAGAAGGTTTATAGAAAAAAACAAAATTAACACCAAGCCCTTACTCCAACCAATATCAGTATACAACTCAGATGGAACAATGAACAATGATGGAAAGTTAACAGAATGGGTACAACTCAAAATAACAATAGGAGACCATCAAGAATTACTAGACTTTGGAGTATCAAACCTGGGAAATGCAGATATGTTTCTAGGACATGATTGGCTGAAAACACATAATCCTTCAATAGATTGGGAAAAAGGAGAACTAAAGTTTTTGAGATGTCCATCAAAATGCTGGCCTAGAACATACGTACAAGAACCAGAAGAAGAAATAGATGAAGGAGAAAGAGAATGGGAAGAAGATGAAAAAGTAATAGCAGTGCATATAGGAGAAAGAGAAATAAAAAGCCTAAAAAAGGAAGTAGAAGAAAAAGAAAAGGAAAAAGTAAAAGAAAGCCTAAAAGAAAAAGGCATTCCCAAGCCATACTGGAAATATAAAAAGGTATTTGAAAAGAAAACATTTGACGAAATGCCGCCAAGAAGACCATGGGATCACGCAATAGAATTAATAGAAGGATCAAAACCAGTGGATTGTAAAATATACCCTCTCAGTGCCAAAGAACAACAAATAATGGAAGAGTTCTTAAAAGAAAACCTAGAAACAGGGAGAATAAGACCAAGTAAATCGCCAATGGCTTCACCCTTCTTCTTTGTAAAGAAAAAAGATGGGTCATTAAGACCAGTACAGGACTATAGGAAGTTAAATGAAATAACAAGAAAAAACCGATATCCACTACCACTAATACCAGAATTAGTGGATAAACTAGCAAATGCGAAAATATATTCAAAAATGGATATAAGATGGGGATACAATAATGTAAGAATAAAAGAGGGAGATGAATGGAAAGCAGCCTTCAGAACAAATAAAGGACTATTCGAACCACTAGTAATGTTCTTTGGGCTAACCAACTCACCAGCAACCTTTCAGACTATGATGAACGATATATTTAGAGAAGAACTAGCAGAAGGATGGGTAGTCATCTACATGGATGACATCTTAGTGTTCTCAAATAATGAAGAAGAACACATACAACAGGTAGCCAGAATACTAGCAAAGTTACAAGAACATAGTCTCTCACTAAAACCTGAAAAATGTTTCTTTCACCAAGAATCAATTGAATTCTTAGGACTAATAATTAGTCATGGTGAAATGAAAATGGACCCAGCAAAAGTAGCAGCAATAAAAGAATGGCCAACCCCAAGAACAAAAAGGGATATACAACAGTTTTTGGGTTTTACAAACTTTTATAGAAGGTTCATCCAAGGATATGCCCAAGTAGCCAAAGCCTTAACTAAGTTAACTGGGAAGTTAGACTGGAAATGGGAAAAAGAGCAACAAAAAGCCTTCCAGGGACTGAAAGACCTAGTAGCAGGGGAGGTAACATTAAAAATTCCAAATCTAAAAGGACAGTTCAGAGTAGAAACTGATGCGTCAGACTTTGCATTAGGAGCAGTACTGTCACAAAAAGATGAAGAAGGAAAATGGAGACCAGTAGCCTTTCTTTCACAAGCACTAAATGAAACAGAAAGAAACTATGAAATATATGACAAAGAAATGTTAGCAATAATGAGAGCATTAGAAGAATGGAAATATCTCTTAAGGGAAACAGAAGAACCAGTGGAAGTGCTTACGGATCACCAAAACCTCACATACTTCAAAAAGCCTCAAGACCTAAATAGAAGACAAGCAAGATGGGTAATGGCCCTACAAGAATATAATCTAACAATAAAATACAGACCAGGAAATACAAACTCAAAAGCAGATGCCCTATCAAGAAGAATAGACCACGGAATACAAGAAAAAGACAATAAAGATATAATACTGTTAAAAGAACATATGTTCAGAATACATGAATGGATGGAAGACCCAAACCGACTAGAATACAGAGTGTCCAAAGCACCAAAAAACACATGGGATGAACAAGTAAAAACAGCAATAACACAAAAAGAGAAAGAATGGGAGAACATTGACAATGTAGTGTTTTGGAAAAACAGGATGTACATCCCAAAATACAAAAACCTAAGAGAGGAAGTGATACAAGAAAACCATAAAATAAACCATCCGGGAATAGCAAAGACAATAGAGCTAGTAACAAGGGGACATTGGTGGCCTAACATGAAGAAAGACATTGAAACATATATAAAAGGATGTCCAAAATGCCAAGAAGTAAAATATTCAAGAAAAAAAAGGAACACACAGTTAAAGCCAAATGAAATACCAGAAGAACCTTGGCACACAGTAAACATGGATCTAATAGGACCAATAAAAGAGTCAAATGGATATAACGCAATACTAACTGTGGTGGACAGGTTTACAAAGAAAGCATACTTCCTACCGACACATACTACAGTAACGTCAGAAGGAATAGCAAGACTATATAGGGACAACATATTCAGAGAACATGGATTACCACACAAAATAATCACAGATCGAGGATCACAATTTATATCAAACTTTATGCAGGAATTACAACAACAATTAGGAATAAAGAAAAATCCATCAACCGCCTACCATCCTGAAACAGATGGACAAGCTGAAAGAGTAAATCAACAAGTAAAAGAATACTTGACGTTTGTAGTCAATAAAGACAAAAACAATTGGACAGAATGGCTGTCAATTGTTCAGTTCGCATATAACGATCAGCAACACTCATCAACAGGACAAACTCCATTTTTCATGAATAATGGGAAACACCCTTATAAAGGACAATACCAACCACCCAGTGAAAAATCACCCGCAGCCAAAGACTTTGGAGAGAAAATGAAGCAAATATGGGAAAAAGCCAAAGAACAGTTAGAAAAAACAAACGAAAAAATGAAACAATACCATAACACTAGAAGAAGAAAGACAGTACAATACCTACCGGGAGACAGAGTATACCTGAGCACGGAAAACTTACCATCATATAAGTCATCCCCCGCACTAAAGGAAAAGTTTACAGGACCTTTTGAAATAATACAAAAGGTTGGACCAGCAGCCTATAAACTGAAGATACCCATGGAATGGAAAATACATGATGTTTTCCACGAAAGATTAATAAAAAAGGAAATAGAACCAGAGTTTACACTTCAGAAGGAAGATAAGAGAAGAGCTGAACAACAAAAAATATATGAACTAGAACAAGAAGGAGAATATGAAGTAGAATCAATCTTAAAACATCGAAAGAAAAGGAAAGGGAAGAAAATACAACAGGAGTTCCTAGTAAAATGGGCAAACGAGCCACTAGAAGAATCTACATGGGAACCAGAGAAAAACCTAAAAAATGCTGAAGAAATTCTACAAGATTACAAAGAAAAACATCAGTTACGGTTGTTCTGTATGGAACCAGAACCAAAAGGGAGGGTGATGTTACAACTCAAGTTACGGTCACTAAAGAACAGTCACAAGGCCCAGGTAGGACCTAGATACCTTCTAGACCATAGGGCAAAGGGTACGGGGCAGAGGGCAAGGGTATAGGGTAGAAGTATTATTAGAAGGGTCAAGGGTTTGCGACACGAGGTTTAGTAGTATAAAGACCCCTTGGAATAGTCAGAACCCCTAAGGTTCTGATAGTTTCTGCTTTCATAGCTAAACTATAAAGAACGGTTCATTCAGAGATCTTGGTTGTGTTAAAGCCTTGTAACACACCGTCGGTGATAGACCAGTCAGAGATTGCTGTCCAAAGTGGTGGCGGTGTGCCATCAGCTAAACATAGCTTGATGGTGGTGACAAGGTCATCGGTCAATGAGGCAGCGATTATGCAGTCATGCAAAGTTAGATTGATAACATTTATAAAATGATCGTCAGTGAAGATAGTGACATCATCGGTGTCATCATCGGTATGGGTATGATCGGGTTGTCTAGATAATGCATCGGCTTGTTGTAGTTTTGTGCCTGGTACATGTTGTAGGGTATAATTGTACCTGGAAAGGTCGTGCCACCAGCGGGCTTGCCTGGCGGTGAGTCGTTGAGGTGATCGGTAGTAGGTGAGGTTTTTATGATCACATCGTATGTCTATGGGGTGGGGTGCGCCAAGTAAAAGGTAGCGCCATTCTGAAAGAGCGTGGATGATGGCAAAGAATTCTCTGTTGTAGATTTGCCAATTGTGTTCTGTTGGTGTTAAGGAGTGTGATAAGAATCCACAGGGTCATAAAATGTCGTTACTGTCTTTTTGTGATAAGACGGCTCCTATTGCCCATTTGCTTGCATTGGTTTCGAGTGTAAAGGGTTTAGTTGTGTCGGGCATCAATAGTATTGGAGCGGTCATAAATTTTTCTTTTAATAGATCGAATGCCGTTTGGCATTCTATCGTCCAATCCCATATCTTGTTTTTCTTTGTTAAGTCGTGTAGCGGTTGTGCTATGTGTGCGAATCCTGATATAAATTTTCTATAGAAATTTCCAAATCCTAGGAATGAGCGTGTTTGTTTTACTGTGGTGGGCGGGGGCCAATCCGCGATACCAGCAAGTTTAATCGGGTCCATTTTGATCGTGTTGTGTGATATTATCATGCCGAGAAATTCTATTTTGGTTTGAGCGAATGTGCATTTCTCCATCTTGAGAAATAAGTCGTTAGTTTTAAGTGTCTGCAGAACATGTTTTGTCCGTTGCTCAAGTTCTTCTTGAGTCTTCGCATGGATGAGAATGTCGTCCATGTAGATTACTAACCATCCTTCGTTAATCATATCTCTGAAATAGTCGTCCATCATAGCTTGAAAGGTTGCTGGTGAATTGCGTAATCCGAAAAACATTATGGTTGGTTCGAATAAGCCTCGGTTTGTTACAAATGCTGCCTTCCATTCGTCACCTTCCTTAATACGGACGTTATTGTAACCCCATCGTAGATCTAGTTTAGTGAAAAACTTCGATCCCTTGAGTTTCGCCATTAGGTCTGATACAAGTGGTAAGGGGTACAAATTTGGTTTCGTCCATTCGTTAAGATAGCAGTAATCTTGGCAGGGTCATAATACTCCCTTTTCTTTCTTTTCGACATAGAAAAAGGGTGCAGCTTGTGGTGATTTTGATGGTCAGATATATCCTTTCACTAGTTGTTCTTTAATCCAAATGTCGAGTGAGTTTTGCTCGAGCAGTGAGATATTGTAGATTTTTCCTCTCTTAGGAACAAATCCTTCTTTGAGTTCGATGGCATGGTCCCACGGTCTAGCGTCGGGGAATCTTTCGCTAGCTTCTTTTTCAAATACGGAAGTCCATTCCTTGTATTCCGGGGGTAGCTCCTTTTTGTTCCCGTTTTTCATTTTGGGTTCCTCCTGTCCTGGAGTCTTACTTTGGTCATTAGTCACTTGACTAGTATACTTGTGCGCCATCTGCTGTGCAGGGGAGAATCTAAATAGATTCAGGTCGTAAGCGTCCTCGCTATATTGCGCTTCTTCCCACAGGGAAGCATTATTCCAAAGTAGTCGATCCGCAGGCTCGGGCTTCTTATGTGACATTAAGAACCGTACCACGAGATCCTCGTCCCATTCGTGCTGTAATCCCTTTTCTAGACCCAAAAGGCGATTCCTCAGTGCAGCGTGAATCTTGATTTCGTTGGAGTCTGGGAACTCCACAGTCTTCGTCTTCCAGTCTATTTTTGGGTTGTACTGCTCTAACCAAGGCAGTCCCAATATAAGATCCTGATCACCGAGATTGGTAACGTAAAACCAATCGGTCATTTCTTTCCCTTTGATGTTAATCGGCAGTAGGCATCTTTCTGTAATTTCCCCTTCTGTATTTTCGGATCCGTCAACATTTCGTACTTTGATCGTTTTCTTTAATGGAACTCGTTTTAATTGTGAAGCTAGTCGTGAGTGGATGAATTGTCCTTCAGCTCCTGAATCGACTAGTGCTTGGATTTCAATGGTTTTATTCGTTATGATAGAGGTTGGTAGTGAAATTGTTTTATTCATTGTGGATTTTACAGTTATGGCTTGTATCTCTATCGTTCCGTTATCAGGGGTGGTAACCATCGGGGTACGTCCTGTTATCAAAAATCCTCGTCTGTGTCCATTAATACTCTGATCCATTCATCGTGGGGTAAATTCTTTATGAGGGCACGTATCTTCGTGTAATCCTCCTTTTCTTCTGGTTCAGACTGTTCTTCTTCTTCTTCGCTTCCATCACCTGTCGTGGTGTTTCGTATGGAGCGGCGGTTGAATCGATTCCCCTTTCCTTTACTCTTTCCTTGTTTGCTTCCTCCTGCCTTTTTCTGTCCTCCTTGCTTTTGCTGTGTGCAGTCTCGTGATTGATGTCCCGATTTATGACATATGAAGCATAATCCGTCCTTGAAGTGCCGTTCCCGTTCTTCCTTAGTCATGCCGTTAATAGATATCATATCGACATCCATTGC
>QFEO01000573.1:0-16495 GCA_003316615.1 Amanita pseudoporphyria
GGTACTACAGGAATTGTACCGTGTGTGTCTTACTCGGAACACCCCTCGCGTGCATATCGTTCAACACCATATCTGAACAACACGGAAGAGCAAGGAATCAGTGCGTGCTCGCATGAATTAGTCTATATGAATCTAACCCGATGTCAGCTGTTTACACATACGCCTCGCTCGACATATTTACTAGGAAATGCATTATCAGGCCAAAGATATTCGACGTCAACGTGATATACAACTATACCGACTCGGATGTTGCGACGTCAGTCACAATAGAGCCACTGGGTTATTCCGCATACGTTCCCTTGGATACTTCGGTGGTTGCCACAGCCATATCCAACCTGGCTGATACTTTCTATTTTGCTCAATCGCCTCACTCAAACGGGGTTTTGGGTATACTGAATGCTACTGTAAATGAAGCGATTGATCCCTTCCTTCCTGCCATCGCACCAGACTTCAGTGGATTTGCGAGCGAATTGCTGGTAAGTCTAGAACCACTATACGCAATTCCTGTTCACTCTTTCCCCAGGCAAACTACATAAGAGGCGTGATAGAATTCTCCATTACAGTGCGTCTTGGCATAGGTCAAACACAAGTAAAATCTTACACTTTTGACATTATAGGTGATACGGGTAGGGTTGGCAGATCAAATTCATCAGATGATCAAGAATTCCGACACAGCACAACTTCTCAAACGAAACGTGATCATGTCTTGGGACGAGTTAGTATGGGGACACATCTCGCCGTACAAAATTCCCAGTGTACTTTCTCCCCTGCTTATCATGACCGCGACGATCGTCATTACCCTTCACACATTTTTCATATACAAATATAAAGCAGGGAAGTCGGAGCTGGATCATGTCATGCACTTTGACCCAATGGACGTTCTCCACGTGGTCGCGGCATGCAGACCGAGTAACGCGGAAGGATTGGTGTTCCCCGATTACAGCCAGGACATTGGTGCATACAGTGAAAAGGTACATGTTAGTCTTCGCAGGCGGGAGCAGCAGACACGGAAGCTGGAGGCCTAGTGTAGTGTCAGCTTGCCCGAGCCGGAATGTATGTTTAGTTTTATGTATGCCGGCTCAGCCATGTCAGACTAAGGATTTAATCATGAAAATAAAGATGGCGAATGTGCATATATGGTGTGGCCGATTAAGGGCAATACAGTATATCTTTAACGGACGTCTAATGAGATTGACGGTGACAGGTTAGACGTGTTCAACGACCCCTTCCAGTTCCTCCACCCTACCACCACTTTGAAGCCGAACTTTTTCTTAGTACATGGAACTTCTGGTACGGCCCTTCATCCAACCTTCGCCCAACCTTCGCCCAATCATTCTCCGTCTCAAATGGTCTCTTCCATATCCCCATCCACCGCGCCGCTCTCGCAGACACTGATCTACCTGGACGGCATAACGGGCCAGGATTAAATGGCTACTAGATTTCCACCAATGGGGAGAACCCGTCATCTCTACTTAACCCCGCCCATTCAATTTCGTCACGTCAGACAGAGCACGGCACTTTCCTTACATCCCGTTGATCAACCAAAGAGCCACCCACCATGGGATTGTCTGTGGATCCAGAACGTAACGGACTGCAGCATGGGCCTGACAATATATGTTTTCAAAGAATTGACTTGTGGGCGTTTATACTACCAGGTAGTGGGATCCTATAAGTGAAGCTGTATGGAAGTTTGCAGGGGTTAAGAGTACGGATGCAGTTAGTTGGATGAATCAGAATCAGGACTGAGAGAAGTTGTGGAAGAAATGCAGCTGCTCACAATGGGATCCGGAGAGGTTGTTGGAGCTATGAACCTGTCACGAATAATCCCCTTTTGTCTTGCAGAAAGTCTTGGGCCAGGGCTGATGACGGCTGGGTAGTAGGTTCTCCATTGCAGCCGGACTCCATATCCTAGATCTGAATCTCGAAGCCCATGGTACCGGAACAAGCAACCTTGTCGTCCAGGTAAATTGAAGTTACTATAACGCCGTCACAGCACGAGGGAGCGTTAGAGTTTCTTCGCACCGACATCCCAAATTTTAACATGTCCATCTCGGGAAGACGAGAGGATTCGCAGAGAACCATCGGAGGGGAAATTGGTGGTATAAATTTCATCTGTATGGACCTCGAGCATGAACGTTGAGAACAGAAACTGCGTATTCTAAAGTGGCCGAGGCAACGAGCGTGTCATCATCATTGAAAGCAACATAATCTGTGTTTCCACGATGAACCATCAGCTAGCTGAGCCCAAGACAACGTGTTGTAGATCATCGGCTATTGCATCGGTCATAACGTAATCATTTGATCCCCGGACATCTTCAATTGTACCATCCCACATTCGAATTGTTCTGTCCGTGGACGCAGAAAGAATATGTACCCCATGGGTGTGAACCTCGTACATTCTACAGGTCCGTAATGGCCCCGATATTCGGTAACGGTCGACAGCATCCCAAGCGCAGACTGTCCCATCCGCAGAACCAGAAATCACCTTGACTGCAACCCAAAAGCGACCGACCTAACTTTTTCTGTGTGCCCAACAAGACATCCAACATCTCGTAGGGTTTCAACATCCCAAATAGTAATGACACCGTCTTGAGAGCCGGACAGAAATCTACGTTCATCGCCAGAAGGTGAAACGGCTATTCCTATCGACTGTATGCACTGAAAATGATACGCGAGGTAGAGAACAATGTCCTCCTTAACGATGGACTGGTTCATGTCATGGAGGATTGATATATCGTAGATCTTCATGCCACGGCTGGTGAGTTTAAACATATCCGCGATGGATCTCTCTGGGCAGCTAGTGATGAATACTTTGATATTTAACCCAGAATGAGTAGTTCTCGCAGGATAAGAGGAATGAGATTACTCTTTGCCTCGTTCGTTATCGCATTCGTCAAGGGTATCGAGGACAATGATACGCGGAGGTAAGGACGGAACTTCTCTGAGGAGATCTAACAGAAGCTCTTTCGGCTGATATTACAGAGAATGATAGGGTGCGTCTGGTTATGAAATCACAGAGCTTGTGACGATGTGCAGAATTCACGGACACTAATTGAGCTTTGTTCATTTCACGTGCCATTCTCAGTCGCGATCTGACAGCTTAGCGATCTAGCAGGAACTCTTCATCAGGAAGACTCTGAACTGGAACTAGGATCAGAACCTGCCGAATGTGCGGAGGCAACAAGCGACTACAGAATAACAAGGGCTTTTTCCGCTATTTGTCCGCATGATCCATTACGTGTTACTCCGGACACAACATACGGGTTGCCTTCCTGACCCCATTCGCACGTATCCATTTCTCATAGTCGCTCTCCATCCACCTAAACTTCTATTGCCCAATTGTGAAGGTCCATATGCTGACACGGCTGCGTCACGACATCATTCCCGTCCTCTCCATCAGTCCTTGGCACCAGATTAAGTGTAGTGAGTGTCATTCATATAGCCCTGACATGTAATGATTGGTTCACTAGTTAGTTCAATTCCATCAAGACGAGGTTTCCAACCTTGTTGAAAGCATTTGAATTGATCCACGCGTCTACCTGTCATTTGTAAAGGGTGTTTTTTTGGAGGCAGGATTCTCGGAATTAAGGCAAAGACCAATGCAACAAGTGCGAGCAAGTGCCACGCGTCAACTTACGTGTTCCTTTCCACCTCCATACCTATACGTAACCTGCAGAAGTGTTGGATCTCGTTTTTTATATTAGCTTCGGGAAACCAATGGATCTAACCTGTGACGCTATAAATCTTATAAAGGTCGTATACTGCGACTTGTGACGTCACCTCACTTTCCTACCTCCGCCGAGGAGTAAGACCAAATTAATTGTGAAGGTCAACATCAAAATGGTCCGAGCAAGCGCCTTGTGGGTTGACCCAAATCAACAGGGTGGGGTGGATAGCTCAAGCGTTCAACCGCATGATCATAGCCCTTGCGGTACTTGCACTCTATCGAGATGGCTTCACGCAACGATGATGAGATTGTGATAGTGAACACAAAATTTCTCATTGGTTTCTTGTTATGCTAGTCGTAATTCTACGCCCATTAGCGCTCATGAGGCTCCTGTTTGTGTGGACTCAAGAACGGAATGAGTGGGGTGCCTATAAGGCAATGCTCGCGCTAATTACACCTAGCATATGTGTATTAACAAAGCATTATATTCAATATGAGATTGTAGATGAGATTACGGATGGGAGAAGCTCCCCTCCCGGGAGGGACTCCCAGCCGAAACACTAGGGGTCGATGAGGCAAGCTGTGAGGACGGGTGGTGTCAAACAGTTGAGCCATGCTGACTTCTCCGGAGATCGGTCAGCGAGTGGAAGGACTAGCACCACCAGGCTTAGACTCCATTCTACGTACACCTCATTACTCGGTTGCCCTACAATTCCCAATTTTTAGGGAAATCATCCAATTCCTTAGGGGGAATCCGTCTGCGGGTTCTTTCTCAGACACGCATAACTACGAACGTTAGAAATCAGTAAGATTGCCCCGTCAGCGTTCTGAGCATGCGATAGGCATCACCCTTCCCCTTTCGCTCCTTTTCCACCATCTCTTCTGCCTCCTGTAACTTGCGAAGGAATTCTCTATGCTGCTGATAGATTTCGCGTGCCATCTTCTTCACCATTTACTCTGCTTCCTTTATTTCGTCGAGAGTGGTTTGCCTAATTGAACCGATGTGGTCCACCAATTGATTCCTCTCCGCCCCCCATTTCTCTTTGTCTTGCACCCATTTAGTTAGCTCCTGGTCCAACTTCTTCTCCAACTCGTCCCTGCGTGCAATCGCCTGCGCTAGTTCCTTTCGCAAGCGTTCTATCTCTGTCTCAGTATCCTCGGGCTTCGTTCCCTCGCCCGTCTCTCTCTTGATTTGGAGGAAGATAGGGCCGTCGTACAAAACATTCTCCATGATCCTACAAGTAGATTCGAATGTGTTGTCGTGACGAAGAAACCGAGCACCATCAGCGATGAGCGGCTCAAAGTACTCGTCCTTAGTCTCCATGAGCTCTTTTCCCCACCGTTCCATCTTCACCCTTTCTCCTGAATTTTGTCCCAATTGGTAGTCACAACAACGACGTTCTTCAGAGTGTCTTCACCACAGAGATTCCTAAACATTCTCAAGTTGCGACGTGAGATCCCCCCCATTCTGACATTGGTAATTTGGTGCAGATAGATGATACCGTCAAGTTTCCTATCGTCTTTGAAACTACAGGGGTACGTCGGGGATTACTGAGGGCCGAGTAATTAGATGACGTACTCTGTTGTCAGGAATTCGGTAAATTTTCGCAGGACATCGGTGTGCTGTTCCTGAGAATTATCAAATCCAGGGGTATCGACGAGCATTACGCAGCGGTTGTCGTCTTTTTCGTAGTAGAGGGGGCATTCGATGTCGGACGTCATATGCCGGACGCTATCTCCGACTTGAATGCCCTTGTTGCCCATGATTAGTTGAATGAGCTACCGTTAACATTGGGGGTGAGAATCGAAGTGGATTGAATACATGTAGAAAACTCGAGGGCTTACCGACGACTTCTCAGTCCCATGTGGATCCATGATTCTGGAAGGTGCGAGTTCGGTCAGTAGTACTGCAATAAGAGTCTGTCAAGCTTACCCAATCATCACATCTGGACGCGTCTTTGGGGGCTCGTCATTGAATGACCACATTTGGCAAGAGACTTCGAGGTTATCGTGGGCAATGATCTATTGGGTCTTCGTCAGTGGATGCTTTTTTGTATTCGGAAAATTATTATACGGGAGTATAAAGAGAGCTGGTTGACCCATCGCTATCAAGAATTTCTGTGTCGGCGTGTAATGTATATCGCAGATTCTCCGAGTCATAGATCCTGAAAAGTACCATGTCAGTCTTTTTCCACGCCATATTTTGCAAGACGACATACTGGTACAATGGAGATCTTCCCGACATAATTCGGTGTCAATTCCAAGATAAAGACTATTCCCTACGTTTTGGAATGCAAATCCATTTTTGGTTGCAAAGACATGCCACTATACAGTCGGCTAGTTCGAGGACGAACCAAGAATGATATATCTCAATTACTTTCGTGTTATCTCCGCCCGTTTTTTCATTCCTACAACAGACGATCCAGCATCACTCGGAAAGTATCCATCTAGAAGTTTGTCCGACTGTAACATGCCTTTGACGTTTTGGATAGAGAGCATAACTCTCCCAGGAGAGGGTATTTGGATGTAGTAGGTTCCATCAGGTACGATCTGGAATGGGGTAGGGGCCTCCAGGCCCGTGTCGAAGAGCTCCGCTTCAAACCGGCACGCGGCTCTAAAGATGTAGTTCCATTGATCTACTCCACCCTTGGTCACGATATTCTCATTGATGAACTCTATTTAATGTTTAGTAAGATAAGATAAGTATGTGGAATAAATGGATGAAGAGAAGCGTACTGGTATATTTGTCCACAGAGGAACTGTCATAGTTATCAACGGTCCAAGCTTGGTGGTAAACCACATCTGAACAGACATTTGGCATTGCATTTGCACGAAATGTAGCGCACAATGCTTACTTTTTACTGTTGATGGGCCGTTCAATAGACGTTCTGCAATTTTCCAATACGACTAAGTGATATTGACTGTCAGACATATTTAATCCAGAATTGTGGCATGCCCTACCAGTACGCAAGGTAACAAGGAAATATAGTATCTGTTAGGGAAAATTTTAGTGTTGCTTTCCAAGTTTCCAGAAACAAGTTGAGACATACCTGAAAAACGCGTCCTCTCTTCGAAGGGAATCTTTATAGAAATTTTCGCTCGCAACAAGTTCGACACTTCGCGGAGTGTTTTCTATGGTGTCCTCAGAAATACCAAGCATGTTGATACAGATCTCCTCCAACCTTTTTACATACTTGAGAGATGACTTATGACCTGCTTCGAACGTTTTGACATCCTCAAAGTTGGGCGACGTAGCAAACGCACTCATCTTTAGGCGGGCACAAGTCTCTAGATACAGCTTGTCTTGCTACTCGATTGGGAATAAATACATACTACAGATAAGAAAATTACAAGTGACCTACGATCATGTAGTATCGGAAGCCATCGAGGGATGCAGTGCCCTTGCCGAATGCTTGAGGGAAAGAATAGTTGATAATTTTGTCGAATACATCGTGGTTCCTCTTGAGTAGTTCTGCGACGGCATCCTTCTGAGGTTGAGGTTGAGGTCGAGGCAGATACCCAAGAGGGGACGGTGGTGCAGGTGCAGATGTAGGTGGGGGTGCAGATGCGGACGGGGGTTCAGGCTTTGCGGGCGAAGGTGGAGGTAGATCCTGCCAAGGCTGATGCCCAGACATATCCTCGGCCTGGTAATAGGAAATGGGATCGTCTCGTAACAAACGCGGTGCCCTAGTAAGCCGACATGGTGAAAAAAGGTATCTCAATTGATGAGGGACCAAATAATGCGTACTCTGCATTGTATCCAATACTCCTGGTTATGGGGAGCCATTCGGGGCGAAGATAAGTTTAGAGCCCGGCCTAGCAAGCAGACGTGAGGAACAAAGTATGTTGAATGATAATGGGAGATTATGCGCACTGTTCCGCGTCTGCTGCAACCGCCTCGAGAGCGGCTGCAGTGACAGAAGTCAATATTTCTCTTGCGTCTGTTGGATCGGACATGATGGAATGCGTGGCCACGGTATGGCAGATAAGGTTTTTTAGTTTTTAGTAAGTTCACGAAGCGCCAAGATAATCAGTGTGGGACTATTCTAGGAAGTCTAAGCAGCAACGGACGGGGGAAACCAGGGCCATCTTACCACGTCCACGAAACTGGAAATAAAGTTTGGGGGTTGGATCATTTAAACGCTGAGGTCGGAAAATATATGCCCCCATGCCACGACTAGATAGGATGCCCGTATGGTATGTAGTTGCTGTCCCATCCGCAGAACCAGAAATCACTTTGCCATACAACCCAAAAGCGACCGACTTGACTTCTGCTGCGTGCCAAACAATATATCCAACACCTCTTAGGGTTTCAACATCCCAGATAGTAATGACACTGTCTTGAGAGCCGGATAGAAGTCTACGTTCATCGCGGGAAGGTGAAACAACTATTCTGATCGACTGTATGCGCTGAAAATAATACGCGAGGTAGAGCGCAATGTCTTAACGATGGACTGGTTCATGTCATGGAGAATTGATGTGTCATAGATCTTCATGCCACGGCCGGTGATTTCAAACCTATCCGCGATGGATCTCTCTGGGCAGCTGGTGATGAATACTTTGATCTTTAACCCAGAATGAGATGGTTCTCGCAGGATCGGAGGAATGAGATTAATTAACCACCCTCTTTTCCTCGTTCCCTGTCGCTTTCGTCAAGGGCATTGAGGACAATGATGTGCGGAGGTAAGGACGGAACCTCTCTGAGGGAATCCGATACTGCTGAGCATGACAGGACGCGTCTGGATGGATTTTCGAGACATCACAGAGCTTGCGACGATATGTAGAATTCACGAGCACTAATCGGAAGGCGAGCATTACGATGAAAAGAATCCGTCGTCGGTCGGCTTCATCTTGGGAAAAGAAAAAGCTAGCACCGAGTTGTCCATTGGCATGCAACGTTTCACATATTGTATGAGATATCGCAGTCTTTCTGGTGCCACCTAGGCCAGATAACCAGAGCAAGCAGGGTGCTTGAGGGTTGTCTTCACCGAACTACGTTATGAAACGTTCAAACAACCAGCAGTAGCAGGACTAGCAAGGTGTGGGCGGTCATGACAGGCCGCAGAATATCTTTCTGAAAGTAGTTAATATCCCCGAATGTTTTCAATGGAAGAGAGTAAGACGGACTGTTTATGAGCAAAACATCGTGTTTGGCTTCCCCCTCCTTGATTGCGGCTGATAGCTGAGAAAGGGCGTCTTCTGTGCCCATGCTCTTAGTGGTCTGGGAATCGTGAGAAGTAAAATCATAACTGAAAGGTGTTGATGGCTGTATTCAATTGCTGATTATTTAACGCCGTCTCGCTCATTCGCTATTTCACGCGCATGGCTCTGTTTATTTCCTGTGCCGTTCTCAGTCACCGGACGGACGGACCATCAGCTGAGTGATCCAGGAGTCTTCATCAGGAGGGCTCTGAACTGGAACTAGAATCGGAACCTGCCGAACCTGTGGAAGCAACTGGCGACTACAGAATAAGAGGGCTATTTGTTTGCATGGATACCCGTTACGTGACGGTGTTACAGGCTACTGTGGTTAATGAAAAGTCATACGGCTCGCCTTTCCGGCCCCATTCGCGCGTGTTCATTTATCAGCCGACTAGTATAGTCGCTCTCCATTCTACCTGAGCATCTGTTGCTCATTTGCGAAAGTCCATGTGCTGGCACGGCTGTGTCACGACGGCATTTCCGTCCTCGGCATCAGTCCCTAGCACCAGATTAGGCGTAGTGAGTGTCGTCCATATAGCCCCAGCATGTAATGATTAGTTCACTAGTTCAATTCCATCTGAACGAGGTTTCCACCTTATTGAAATTTGGATTGATCCACGCGTCTACCTGTCATTTCGTAAAGGGTGTTTTTTGGAGGCGGGATTCTCGCAATTAAGGAAAGACCGATGCGGGCCTAACAACCAGTGCGAGCAAACAGTATAAAGGGCGCTATATTGTGTACTGCGGCTGGTGATGTGACCTCGCTTTCCCATCTCCACCGAGAATAGAGCAAGGCCGACCAATTGTGGAGGTCAACACGATCTAACATAGAGACGTTCCGGGAAAGCATCTCGTGTGTTGACCCGAATCAACAGGGTGGGACGGATAGACTATAAAAGCTCAAGCGTTCGGCCGCTCGACCACAGTACCTGCAGTACTTGCACTCTACGGAGATGGCTTCACGTAACAATGATGAAATTGTGATGGCGTGAGCATTCCTACCTGTTATCCTTGCAGCGTTGCTCAATCGTTTACTGGATTTAGCAGGCTTATGGAAAATCATCAGTGAGAAAGAACAATACTAGTAGGGGCTGAATTTTAAAGATGTCCGCAGTTTATCAAACTCCTTTCGGGTGATCCTAGTGTTAAGGTCGGACACGGGTTCGATTCTGAGACTAGGGACATTCAAGTCGTTTCTTTTCACGACTCAATTAGTGGCCGCAATATGAAAATTATCGATACTCCCGGCTTCGACGATCCACGCCCAGGCATAAGCGATACAGTTATTCTGAGGAAAATTGTGAAATTCTTACTTGATGAGTTAGTCAATCTCAATCTCTCAATTCTGTCCCATAAACGGATGGAAATTCGCAAGTTACGGCGCGAAACGAAAGCATCATGGCCTCATATACGTACACGGGATATCCAGATGGGTATACCGTTTGAAAAGACTGCCGTCGGGTAGCAGCATCAACAAAAGATGGAGCGGGTTAAGGCGGAGCTCGACAAAGATGAAACAAGAACTATGGGCGGCAATAGCACTACGAAACGAGAACTCGAGAAGAATGTTCAATTATAGCAAATGCAACAAACTATGGCAATGTGGAACAAACGCGAAACTTCTGCAAGATCTTAGTGACGTATTAGAAGAAAACAGGGAATTGAAGGCTATCTCAGCCTCTACCTCAGCTTCAGCCTCGGTCTCATCAACGAATGGACGGAGATTGACAACATGGGCTATTCGATTGTGTGGGAGTGCCGTGTACCTGTGAAGTATCGAGACCTTTCCTTTTCGATCTATAATTGACGATATGCTTCGCAGTTTGTGGAGCGCTATACGAGCTGCAGATATGTCCTAGATACCAAGGA
Source organism: Amanita pseudoporphyria (assembly GCA_003316615.1). Taxonomy (NCBI): domain Eukaryota; kingdom Fungi; phylum Basidiomycota; class Agaricomycetes; order Agaricales; family Amanitaceae; genus Amanita; species Amanita pseudoporphyria. The sequence continues at coordinate 10,739 of QFEO01000573.1, forward strand.
AACGAAGACGGTTTTTTAACCGACAGTGTTAGAGGATTTCAAACACAGGTTCTGGAGCGAGGTCCTGCCACACGGTTGATGGCGGAGACAACTGCACTTGTTCCAAAAATAACACTTCAACATAAAATTCATGCCCGCCACACGAAAGCCCTGGACGTCAGACGCGCTTCTACGTACGTCTCGCGGTCGTAGTTCATTTATGACTCGTAATGCCGCCCCCAACCTCGAGGCGATCGATTCATTTATCCACACTCAACGACTACTCCTGGAGCAGACACAGAAAGGTATAGTCAAGCTCACAAAGCTGAAATCATACGTTCTCTCGCAATCAAATGCAGGATTAGGGAATCTACTTCGGCTACCCACGTTTTGAGTCACAGTAACGCTAATGAATGCATATCGAGTAGATGAATGAAGTCAGAGATGTGAAATACCCAGAGTATTATCGTCCAGCAATACCAAAGGGGGGTTGGGACGCCTTTAATGGTTGTGGTGCGTTTTCTAAGTCCCATCCCGGCAACTAATAATCATCACCGTTACTTACTAATACACTATCTTACAGTTTCATAACATAAACAATGTGTCTCAAGCCAACCACGCTAGAGGAGCGTCAATAGGGCGGTAGCGACCGATGCGGAGTTATTGGGCGCGTTGGCGCTGGTGGAGAGGAGTGCGATGGAGGGTAGGAGGGCTGCGGAGGCGTTGCAGAGGGAAGGTAGGTTACTGGGTGAGGCTAAGGCACGGAGGGCAGCTGGAGGGAAAACTTTGGCTATTCCCGACAGGCCTGACAGGCGAGACGGGCCCCGTCGCGCGTTTTATTCAAGGTCCAACGTCGATGTGAATGGCGTCTCTCATCAGCAGGTTCGCGACTTTGACTATCGGACGCCCAAGGTTCGTAATCCTTCTACCAATCTTATCTCACGCACGAGGTATTAAATGCCATCAATTGGCAGTCGTCCCCGGCTTGAATGCGTCTGTTGCACCGAGAAGTTCCCTCAAGCCCAGCGTCTAACCACTCCTTGTACACATGTCTACTGCTAGGGATGCCTCGTCTCGCTCATAGAAGCGTCCACGAAGGATGAAACTCTTTACCCAATCAAATGCTGCAAGCGCCCATTTCCCGTCCCATCCCTTATCAGCTTGCTCAATGTGAAACTGCGCCTTTTATTTGAAGCTAAGCGTCCTGAATACGGCGTGACCCCCGAACGAAGGGTGTACTGCTCCAACCCACGGTGCTCATCTTTCCTCGGATCTGCAACGGAAGAGGGCAAAGAGCCTGAAGACATCATCTGTAGTTCCTGTCGAACCGCTACCTGTGCGTCATGCAAACGACATTCCCACTCGGGCTATTACTGCCCTTCCTGTGTGACGCATTCCGAAATAGTCCTGCTTTCACTTGCTGAACAGGAAAAATGGCAATCCTGTCCAGGATGCCGGTCCATCGTCTCACTCACACACGGGTGTTATCACATTACATGTCGGTGCCGTACAGAGTTTTGTTATCTTTGCGCAGAGTTGTGGAAGGAATGTAACTGCCCACAATGGGATGAGGAGAGACTGTTGGCAGATGCGGAGAGGAGGGTGGTGAACGAGATGGGGGGGCGGGGAGAGTTGCGGCGCCTGAGACGTTCCAGTTCCGAGTGAGAAGTAGGGTGGAGGAGTTAAGGGTAGGGGGTGGGTATGCTGGGGAATGCGATGTGCATGAATGGAGGCATAAACCAGGTGGTGGCGTACGCGAGGAGTGCAGTGATAGGCTCCGGATTTACTTGAAGATTTGTAGGCATTGTGCGATGCTGGCGTGTAGGCGATGCGCTTTGAATCGACTGTAGGTAAAACACTTAGTCTATTGTTTGTAATTCTTTTCAAGGCGGTGCCAACTGGAGTATGGTAGCATCAATCAATAAAGTCCCATGGCACCTCGGTCCCCGAGGTGCCACCCCGACGCGATGGTCAAGCATGCCGTCTATATGTCACGATATTATGTCGATCGAAGCTTTCCGTTCTCCTCGCAATAGAACGCCTCGATTGACAGGCATACTTAATTCTGCACTGTGATGGACCCAGAGGCTGTGCCAGGTGTTTCAGTCAGCCGCGTCTCGGCTATCAGTTTACTGGCTCTTATCAGAGCGTTCCCCAGCCAGCCGGCGGTTATAAGACTGAGCCTTCTTTAGTTTTGTTGGGATGTAGTGTGGATTATGTGTTGTGTAATGCTAGTGACGAAGTGTAGCTATATCATAGATGTGTGTGAAACGAGTGTCTCAGACGCACATCAACTACTATATTAGGTTAATTGCAACCGGAAGATCGCCGCATCCCTATGCTTCCAACATGTTTGAATGAAAATACAAAACAGCTCATCGGATGGGCATAGGGTATTGGTGAGCACGATAGCAGTTTGAGTTACGGCAATGGAATTGCTGATGCTGTGTGCGAGTTTCCCATACCCAGATTTCGGTACAGCATTTATGGCAGCCCCGTTGTGTGAAAGTACTCGCAACCGCATTCATCATGGTTGAAAGTGCAGACGACGGTGTTACTCTACTTCTGCACCCAATCGTTTCAGAGTCGGGGACGATAGCGACTTTCCAATTCGATCCACCTCCGAGTCGGCACTGTGAAGAGCTGAAAGAAGAAAAAACGTACGCTAGTGAATACAAACCCCTGTACCTAATGTTGACGTTGTCTGCGTAGTCATGGACGCCGGCGCACCCTTCCTGCTCCGAGACTCTTATGGCCGATTTTGGCTCTCATTGTACAACCAATCATGCTTGGCGTGACAATATGGTTCATGATCTGGACTGCCATGGGTGACCAAAGTATCCCATACTCTCTGAAGGGTTTTGTCACCAAGAACCCCGTATTAAGCACCACGGTATTCACAATAGTTGGGTCGTTGTTGTCACTGGTAAACACCACGTAAGCTCCCACCTCTGACCATTAAATACTGTTGGCGGTTCTGAAGAAAATTCGCTAGACTTTTTGCAGAAGCTATTCGATTTTCTGTCAGCGTGTCAATGGGGAATCCAAGATCTAGTAGAATGTCACTATACTCTCTCTATGCTGCTACAAGGGTGGCTTCCACATCTCCGCTGTTCAAATTTCGTGCCAATTGGTTCTCTATGAGGTGGACGATTGTATCAATAATGAGTTTTGTGATATTCACCGTCCAAACTGCTGCGTAATACTCTTATTTTTCTTGTTCGAAGAGTGGCTAATTTATTTGTTTAGTTGGACGACTCTCTTCACGCCTAGATCACTCGTGATGTCAGCACAGGAAATATTCTATGATATGAATGTATTAAATCTTGAAACCTCTCGGGATTTTGGTAAGCAATAATAATGATAATAAATAAAGTGTGATGGTTATAATAATGAACTAGTGTATGATAAAACCTTTTTAGAGGGAATAATAAGTGGTGTTGTTGCAGCGAGGCAGAGCGTCGAATGGAGGGATCCCGAAACCCTTTTTCACAATCATCAACAATTCAATACTAGTACATGTAAGTTTTGCATACCACCAGACAAACTTAGAAATAATTGCAGACTCAGGGGGAGTCTTGCCATTTCGTAGTTTTGACGCCGGGAATGGCTACGAGGTAGTATACTACGACCAGAGTACCCTCATTTTTTACGCAGCATCCAGTGCAAACACAATCCAGCAGGGATTCACGGCTGAGGTGGCATGTGAAGCAGTATCCGATTCTGATCCCGCGATCAGGAAAGTAAACCAGCTGATAGATAACGAATATGTGAAAATCAACCTATGTTGCAACTGCACTAGCTATAGTGATAATGGTGCAAGTAAGCTGCATTATTGTGAGTTGTATTTTTACACTCAGATATCTTTCAGGTGGTTCAATCGTATTGTCAAGCTCCAATACTTCGTATATTGCCTTCACCTACTGCCCATATCTGAACAACACGAAAGAGCAAGGAATCAGTGTGTGCTCGCATGTATTAGTCTATGTGAAGCTAACCCGACATCAGCTGTTTACGCATATACCTCGCTTGACATATTTACTAGGAAATGCATTATCAAGCCCAAGATACTCGATGTCAATGTGACATACAACTACGCCGCTGTTGGGACGTCAGTCGTGATAGAGCCAATGAGTAATACATCCGTATACGTTCCCTTGGATACCCCGGTGGTTGCTACAGCCATATCCAACCTGGCCGATATTTTCTATTTTGCTCAATCACCTCACTCAAATGGGGTTTTGGGCATACTGAACGCTACTGTAAACGAAGTGAATACCACTTACTATTCATATCCCTTCGCCAATGACTCGGATGGCCCTCCCGCCACCGCCACGAATGTCAGCGAAACCGCGAACCAATTGCTGGTAAGTCTAGAACCGTAATATGCAATTCCTGTTCACTCCTTCCACAGGAAAACTACATAAGAGGCGTGCTAGAATTTTCCATTACGGTACGTCTCATAAATCAAACACAGCCGTTACAAAGTAAAATCTTACACTTTTAACATTATAGGTGATACGGGAAGCGTTGGCAGATCAAATTCATCAGATGATCGAGAATTCCGACACAGCACAACTTCTCAAAGGAAACATGCTCATATCTTGGGAGGAGATAGTATGGGGACGCATCTCGCCGTACAAAATTCCCAGCGTACTTTCTCCCCTGGTTATCATGACCACGACGATCGTCATTACCCTTCACACATTTTTCATATACAGGTATAAAGCAGGGAAGTCGGAGCTGGATCACGTCATGCACTTTGACCCAATGGACGTGTTACATGTTGTCGCAGCATGCAGACCGAGTAACGCGGAAGGATTGGTGTTCCCTGATTACAGCCAGGACATTGGTACATACAGTGAAAAGGTACAGGTTAGTCTTCATAGGCACATCAGCAAAAAGTCCGACACGGGGTCAGGCCTCGCCAGGGGGCGTCAGGTTGTTGCCAGGCGTGGCAAGCTTCGCCAGGCCACCTATCCGTGACCAGGTTCGGATTGCTGGTCGCTGCCTCTTTCGCTGTCAGCTTTCCCCCTCAGGACCTGGGCCTGGCCAACACTCGCCAGGCAGTATTTGGATTGACATGTGGTTGCAGCATGCAGACCGAGTAATGCGGAAGGATTGGTGTTCCCCGATTACAGCCAGGACATTGGTGCATACAGTGAAAAGGTACAGGTTAGTCTTTGCAGGCGGGAGCAGCAGATGCGGAAGCTGGAGGCCTAGTGTGGTGTGCACTTGCCCGAGTCGGAATGTATGTTTAGTTTTACGTACGCCGGCATTTTCAGCCCGGCTGTAGAAAACCTGGAGGCGGCAAAACGTCCTCAATCCATGGCAATTCTTGTGCGAGTCCAAGTGTGCCTTCATTGCCGAGGATCTACCAGCCAAGATAGAGCGGGTTATACAGAGTGACCTTAGACACAATGAATTGGTGAAAGAATAATGAGTCGTCGTGCAAAAGAACAAGTCGGTTCAACGTGATCGGCAGGGACGGAACCGAGAACAAATACTTAGGCAATAGAGAGGAGAGTCATAGCCTACGTTAGTATATCACAGCCGCTAAGTTTGTTCGGCATTCCAAAGGGATCACGGAAGGCGCGGGCACACTCACGGCGTTATTTATGTCCGAAAAAAAAAACAATTACGGCAGCCAAGTTTTGAAGCCGCTCCTTGATGCTCCTCCGTGCCCTTTCTCGCCGGGATGCTTTCCTCATCCTCTTCGGCGCCGCCTCCATGCATATCTGGTCACTCGTTTTCAATCCAGCCGCAGACAACGCTATC
>QFEO01000579.1:0-25226 GCA_003316615.1 Amanita pseudoporphyria
TACCCATGCACATGCCTAGGGGAGATAAGGTGTGCATGCAAAGGCTGCGTAGTTTGCTGCTTGTAGTACTAGTAAACGTAAATGCGGTGACGTGGTGGATGCCTTCAATAAGGTTTACCTTCTCATCACAGATAAGGAGCTTGCTTCACTTGCATGTTGATGGTGAAACATACTAGTAGGATGAATTAATTTTCACGTAGCATTGGATTAGATGCAATCTTGAATAGATTAGCCCCTGGCAGGTTAGGATGTAGTCGCCGTAACTTATTAATGCATCAGGATTATCAGACAGAGTAACTAGCCCCTCTGATGTACACCAACGTACATCAACGAAGGGATAGTATCGAAGGGCTGGACGGTGTGGACTGGTGGCCTCAGGGATACTATGAACCAAACCTTGCTCCAGGTGAGTATTATGCAAACCCATCTTTGTGATTTGATTGATTCTGATCCTCTCCGTATCAGACTGCCTCAACTGGCTCTGGAGACTTGTTTTTGACATTGTGATTCATGTAAATCCAACCATTCTGGGCCCAGATTACTCATCCGAGTCATTGAAAACACCTTTTACATTTATCGCAAGGGCTGAACTTCCACCCTCAGTTCACAGTCAAGCATCGAATGCATGACATGCAAGATCGATCCAGACTCCTTTGTGTCTGAGTCTAGCGACTATTCAATGCGTCCAGGATGCTGGCAAATCAACGATCTCACCCCTTGCTTTATACAACATGCCCGAAGATATGAAGCATTGATGAACTTTGAGTGCAGGGAGGAGGTATTTGGATATATAAACCTGAGGCATTTGTGAGTCTAGGATCCCCTCAGCTTATCCCCGGGACATACAATGACCCAGGCACCTAGCAAGCACCACCCAGCCAACACACCAGCCCCTGCAGCAGCAGAGTTGAGTTTACCTGTTCCCTGAGCTCCTCCTATTGCTAGGCCACCCCCTTGTGCCCGGAATGCAGCTAATCAATGTGTAGCATGCGATGCTACTGGCGCGGTGGGATCCCCCTTATCTGGTGACGAATTCAATTTAGACACGATTGGGCCCGATTCCAGCGATGAAGAGAATGCCAGTGTACCCCCGGCCCCATCTGGAGCAGGTTCTTTATGACCATCTCCTGCCCCATCAGTTGGCTCAGCCCAAGCTAGCACTTCAAGGTTTCAGGCCGATGACGTCTGGCACTTTTTCGATCAAGGCTCTGCAAAGGAAAACAAGTGTCATGCATGTAAAAAATGCAAGTAAGTGCTCTTTTACTCTCTTCTCATCTGTTTACTCATGTCTTACTGAGAAAAACCTATGCGCCCTTATCCTCAAATACCTTGCTCTGCAACCATCTCAATAAGGCCCACCGGGACGAGTATATCAAGGAATGTGCAGAGAGAGGTTGGGAAATGAAAATAGCAAGTGCCCATCAAATTCCGACAGGTGACACTGGGTCAGCCTTGGATAGCAATCGAATTCCATTCTCTAAGGCTGCCTTCATTGAACATATGGTAAAGTTCATTGCTGCAAATGACCAGGTCTGTTTATGTTTCCGAAGTTGATCAAGTTAGACTTACAAGTGACATCATCTCTTGCAGTCCATAAACGTCATTGAATGTGACCACTTTCATGCACTGCTCCTTTTGCTACGAGAATCACTGTGCGACAGTGATATCCCCCGCCAGAGTAAGATGCGAGAGGCTATCTTTCAAGAATTTCATCGGTACATCCCTGAACTGAAAAAATGGCTGCAAGTAAGTTATTTCTCACCACTCACTTGTTGTTATCAACGTGGTTTCTTATATAGAAAGCCAAAGGAAAGGTGAGTTTTACAATGGATATTTGGTCGTCGCAACTGCAGCATTCATTCCTGGCGATAACTGCGCACTGGATCGGTCGAGATGAAATCACTCGGGGCTTGGAGTACGAATCGTCTTTGATTGCTTTTCACAACCTGCAAGGAAGCCACTCAGGTGTGTGCATTGCGTGCACCATTCTTCCTCTGCTTGACTGTGTAGGGGTTACGTTCAAAGTAAGTAACTTTCAGAATATGGCGTGGTGATTTTCTGATCAACTATGCAGGTTGGACATTGGACAATGGATAATGCGAAGAATAATGACACATTCATCAAGAGCTTAGAGGACCTACTGAAAGAGAGAGTCAATATGGAATACAATTCATTGCAGCATTGCATTATGTGCTTCCCGCATATTGTTCACATTTGTGTGATGCACGTTGTCAAGCAATACTACACTGGCATATCTTCTCAAGAAGGGCCAGAAGACTTTGACGATGCTGACTTGGAAACGGATGAACTGGACGACTCAGGAGATGCTATTTTGGCGGCTGAAAATATGGAGGATGACTTTGACAGCAGTGAATCTGAAGAGGTGCTTGCTGACATTCCCGAAGGTCCTCCATGCAATGAGATACAACAGACGTATGAACAAGCACTTCGTCGTAAACCCCTTGATCTGGTCCGCAGGATTGTTCGCGTGATTCGCTCCTCACATCAGCGATGGGAGTTTCTCAAGCAGTTGATTTCTGACAGCAACAAGAGCGGAAGGTTCAAGGATGCAAGTGGGAATACAATGAAGGTTCTGCTCCTCCACCTACTCCTCAATGTTAAGACTCGCTGGGACTCAACCTACCTGATGATTCAGTGATTCCTTGCAGCATGCTTGGTGCGTGAGATCTTTTTTTCAGTTAATCATGTCATCTCACATGGCAGACAGGCGATTGATATCTTTTTGTCATCTCCAGAAAACAAGGAGCTTTCAAAGCTTTGCCTAACACAGCAAGAATGGGCGGTAATCATGGATCTTATGAAGATCCTGGAGGTGTGCACCCTTCATGTGGGCCTCTCTGTATTCCATTCAAGACCTCAATGTTTTTCAGGTGCCACACGAGGTCCAAATGATCATGGCGGCTGAGAAGCTGCCATCACTTTGCGGCATGATTCCCACAATTGAGATGTTTATGTCAGGCTGGGAAAGACTCTGTGAGAAACAGCCGCATCTGAAGCACTTCATCCAACCAGGCTTAAAATTTGCAGTGAAATACTACCAGGCAATTGACAAGACGTCATCATATGCTATTTCAATGTGTAAGTCATATTTGTGTGTCACTGTCTGACTCACAATGCAAGTATCTTATCTCGCTACTAGTTCTGAGCCCCTGTATTCGGCTGTCATGGATGGATCAACACTGGGACGAAGGTTACATCAGAGACACGAAAAAGCAAATCATTGATACTGTAGGTTCTGTACCTCATTAAATGCAACCGCCTCCTAACTTAATTGAAATAGATGCATATGTACCATGCAAATCGGTTGGGGCCATCGGCGGGCTCTGTTGATTCAGAACTTTCTGAAGCCCCCCAAATCTTGTCTGGGTCTGAATGGTCTGATCCGCACGCTCCTCAAATGCAGGCTTGGGAGTGACTAGCCTTCAAATTTAGCAATAATGGCAGTTCAGCTGTCAGTGGTACTACAACCGTTGAAGAAGAGTTCCGCCAATATTCTGCGTCTATGATACCGAGGTTGGGAAGCATCGAATCACTTAAGTTTTGGCAGGTATGCACCTAGCTTACATTTCTAAATTCTGGCTGTATTAATTCTCTATTTTCACAGGCGAATGAAAGTGTATTTCTGACACTCTTTCTGATGGCGATGGACTATCTTCCGATTCAATCATCCTCAGTCCCATGCGAGCATGCATTCTCATCCAGTGCGGAAACCGATACAAGGAGACGAAATCGCATTCACCCTGCATTGATGGAGGCACTGCAATTGCTTAAATATACATATAAGAGGAAATCTTCCTTGGACTTCACGTGAGGCCTTATGACAAATGAGGTCAACCTAGCACTGAGTGATGGGGATCTTCTTGCAGATCTTGTGATAGAGCAAAATTCTCATGCTTTGGATTCTGTGATAAGTGTGGTAGGTTTATATGAAACAGATCAGGAGGATTAGATCTACTTTTACATATCTGCTAGTACTTTCTTTATCTAGGACTCAGGTAGTGCTGGAATAAAGTTGTTGAAGATGGTGGTGCCATCTGATTATCATGATAATCATCTCAATCAACACAACACTGGCATACACCTCAACTTCCTTGACTCTGATGTTTTGTATCTTGAACATTTGAGTTAGGACGATGGCACCGGTTCTATCATTTGCTCCATTCGACGTCGTGTAGCACTCTGGTCATAGATAGTAGTTATTGTAGTCAAATGAAAATGCCTGTCCCCACATTCTGTACGTCTAGAGCTCCACGGTTGTATGGGCATGTGCCTCAGGCTCCATGTATGCAAACTAAAGGTGGAAGCATGTTATTTCAATGGGGATCAACGGGGTTGACTTAGACCAGCTTAGGGCTACTTGGACCGGCTTTTAAAAGCCGGTCTGGCGACCTGCCAAAAGCGGTTTGGTCTCGGCTTATTCCAGGAGCAGTCACAACCCAGAGTCAGTTTAGAGCTGGAGTCATGGCAACACTAACCTAGTTGAATGGGTTGATACTCCCTTAGAAGAATCAACTTGGGAACCTGAGAAAAACCTACAAAACACTGACAAAATATTAAAAGCATATAAAGAAGAACATCATCTCCGAACATTCAGTATGGAACCTGAATCTAAGAAGGGGGTAATGTTACAACACCCATCACATTTGTCACATTTCTCGTCACAGTCACTAGGGCTAGGGTATAAGGTCCAGGTAGGGTCTAGGCGTGCTCCAGAATGTAGGGTATGGGGCATAGGGTACAGGGTTAGGGCAAAGGGCATTAGTATTCTTAGAAGGGTCAAGGGTTCGAACACAAGGACTGTAGTATAAGAACCCCCTTGTACTAGTCAGAACCCCTAAGGTTCTGATAGTTTCTGTTTTGGAAGCACAACTATAGAGAACAGTTCACTCAGAGCCCTTGGTTGTGTTCATGCCTTGTAACAACATTACCACCAAGAAAACAAAGCATGTTCCTGCAGAATGTGAATATCAAGGATGTAAACAAATAAAGGGACAGTACACACAATCTGTCTGAGTTATTTTCACAGGAACTGATAATGATGATGGATACAACAACTACAAACATGAGTATCGCATTTGTATGGGATGTGACAGACTCATAAAAGGCCAGTCACTATTCAAACATCCAATATTATGCTGAGAGCTGTATAACAAGTTAATGGAGGAGTTAACAGTGGAGGAAACAGGACTGTATATTGAGCATATCAACCCCATTCTTGCCACACGTGCTAACACCCTCATCAATTGCCTAGATGAGGCATCACCTGCCATAAAACAGGCTTTACTAGCACCATGGGACAACATATCGCTCCTATACTGGTTTGGGGAATATACCAACATTGCCCTCAAACACTTTGGACAGGTACTTACCAATGAAGAATGAAACCGACTAATGCACACATATAACGGTAACAGTAGATACTCAAAAACAGCATGAATCAGGACAGCTCCATACTCAAAGTCAACCAAACAAATGGTAGCAGAAGGTCACACACACACAGAACAAACAAAAGAGGCTGAAATACAACAGAAAGCAAAAAAACAATATAATGATTGACCACCATACTCATGATGACGTCCACCAGCAGACATAGATATGATATTTCCAATTTGCAACCAACAGGCAGTACAACAACTACCCAAGGAAACAGAAACAGAGAAGGAAGTCAGGATTAATACTTGGTTATTCACCCATCCTCAATGAACTACTGTGTATGTAGAGGATACCATTGATTTACCAACATATAATGGCTTCTGATATCTTCATCTGTTTGATCTAGATGAAATTATGGCACATGAATGGCCAGCATATCCTCAGCTGAGTGATATTGTATCATGGCCAAAACATTGGAGGAAAGCTAATGCAAAAGTTATTCTAGAATGGCAGGGAGCTGTAATGGAAGGAACTGGAGAAGTAGTGGCACATGTGAGATACTTGAATGATGGAGAAGAGGATGATGACATTACTTGGGAGTTGTTGGAGTTATGGAGTCAAATGGAAATGGATGTGGTATTAGGAGCACAAAACTCATACACAGGATGAATCACCAGAGCTAGAGCAAGGCAGATAGCCATAGAGGAAAATAATGGATGGATCAGGCAGTGGAGAAATCAGGTAGACAATTATGAATGAAGGGTATTACTGCCAAGGAGAGACAACTCAAAATATACCAAGGCATTGGAAGTGCTGGAAGCCAAAAGGCCTCTTCCCTTCCATGCAGGTTTCTGTTACATGGTGTTGTTTAAGAAACAATATTGGAATGCCTTTAACTGGCCCCAATATCCAACATGGGACAGAATAATTTGGTATGATGAACAATTAAGGAACTGGGACATCAAAGTACTTATAAGTGGAACAGAAACATACTACCATGTGGAAGCAATGCCTGAAGGACCCAACAATTGGGACGATGCAACAAGATGCTTTCACAGAAATCCAAATGGGAAAGTTGGAGTAAACCTAACACAAATGTTCTATGATTTAATCTCAGCATACTTTCCAACCTTCACAACAGGACAAGGAGAACTAAACTTACAGAATGTACCAGAAGAATTGTCAGAAGATGCATCTGCCACAGAAAAAGAAGTACAAAAAGGATTAATCAAAAGAGTACAAAGAGCTAATGAAAAAATAAATAACAACAGAGGAGAATTAGCATCAGCAGCAGCACAAATAGTAAGAGGAATATTAGAAGAAGTAAAGCCACCACCAAGACAACCCAAACCTCAACTAAAATTGGACATGCCTGAAGAATATCAAGGGGATGGAGCCCTAATTGGACCATGGTTGAGAAAAATGAAAGTATGCTGTCACATATCTTATAAGTTCCTGAAAAATGATCCCAAACAATACTGATATGGTATGTGACATGTACACTTGTAATATGTGGTCACATATCTTATCAGCCCCTGAAAAATGATCTCAAACAATACTAATATGGTATGTGAATGGAAGAGCACTATAGTTAGATATGGTATTTGTGTTACATATATTCCTATAGGAATCCTATGGAAGGGTTCCTATGAATTCCTATAACAGTCTGATCAGACTGATAGGAATTCAATAGGAATGTTTTTGTGATTTACCCCCCATTTTGTTCCCATACCTTGTTTATCTTGTTTTATTAACATTTCATGTTTATCAGATTCCTATAGGAATCCTATTGGATTCCAATTGGAATAGGGGGGGGACTGTAATGACCTCCCCAAAAGGGGCAACTGGCAACTGCAACTGGACTGTTTAGGACTGGTCCTTCAGTTAGTGGACCAAAAGAAGACTGATTTGGATTGGTCTTTTGTTATGAAATTTATACACAGATAGTTATTAAACATAAATACAGATGGTCATTAAACATAGTTATTGAATATATATATAGTCATTAAAAAACATACTACTAAACATACATAAATGCTTATGAGGGGTGTGGTTATTAAACATATTTATTACACATGTACCCTGTTGCTGAATGCATCTTGTCATTATATGTTGGCTCAGGACTTTGTTATATTTTGGATTTTCTATTTTGCTGTGGACCCCTTATCATACTCCACCCTCATCAAGAAAAGTGTCTCCACATGTACATTTTGTTCTGTTCTTTTTGGTTATTCTTGTGAATATTTTCTTTCCTGCAGTTGGTCACAATGAACATGTCACCCTTGTTTACTTCATTCTATTTCCTTGTTACTTTCCATCAACTTCTATGTTCCCACACCAGGTATGTGTCCACTATAGATAGAACACCTTTATTAGTATACAAGTGGTCAAAGGGAACTCAGTTGAGCTCTCTTAGGGTTTCTCCCCAGTCAACTATAGTTTTTGAAGCAATTAAGTTTTGTCTCCTGTATTCTCTTCACTCTCATAGCCTATCTTGGGCTTAAGCTTTATTATGCTAAGTTCTCTAAAGAGCATTGCCTACACTGTGACACATAATTAAAGGTTATCTTAACAATAAAATTGTTTTAATGAGGACCATAGTATATAGGTAGTTCTTTAAGGCAATGGTTCCCCATTGTTAAGGTAGTTTGTTTGTCCAATAAACCTTTCTCTAACTTTCCCCTCCATTCCTTGTGTGCTTGTGCAACCTAGAGACATTGTTGGAAACTTCTAACATGCATGGAATCCACATCATTCCACACATCATTCATGCCTTTTCATGCATCATTTACACAACTCCACATGATACCATGTCATCCATGCATCAAGCAAATGAAACAGCATGGAATCATATGGAATAGTGGATTTTTTAGACATTTAGTCCAATTCCATGCACCATACATATCAATCAGTTGAACATTTCTGCTGCACCACCCACAAAGGGCAAGGACAAACCATAACAGATTCATTCCAAGCAGACTGAGCAGAAGGCTAGAGAAACCTATCAGCATCTTATCAGCAATTTGCAAACCATTGCCAAGAAGGAACCAACTCACTGCCATAACCAAAAAATCATGCACCAAAAACAAATAATGAACACACAACTGCAGTGCATACCTTCATCTGAGACACAGGACAACACAAGAATAGCACCACTACCTCAACTTTTCAGGGAAAGCTCCACTCTCACCAAATTCATACGTGGCAGCAAAGACAATACAGCACTACAGTCCGCCACTTAATCCAATGATACCCAACCATATGCATCAATACCACTAGCATTGTTCATATCCGAGGCAGGTCTGTCTTTGACAGTCAACCCCGTCTTCGTTCCCCGCATTTGTCGTTTGGGCGGTCTCTCCGTCTCAGATCCCGACATTGGCGTCGATGGCACATGGTCAGGGACGGGTACAACTTTAGCCTCGCTTATCCTCTGCCTTTCCTCATACTGCTGCTGTAACCCAGCCAAAGTCGGCACGCTCTCTGTCGACGGCTTAGAGAACGTCACGTAGGACCGAATATTCTTCCTCGACTCACTAGCTAATATAAATGAACTGGTCGAGCTAGAAGGCGTTGTATCAGCTGACGCGTTGGAAACAGTGTGAGCAGTCACAGCTGTGGTTGCTCCTCCACTACTGGGGTTAAGAGTCGCAGGGTATTTGGGTGTCTCACGAACAGTGGTGCTAGATGCTTGCCTCCTCTCGCGTCCACGGGTGCCGGTGCTGGTTTCGGACGGTTTTCCGTAATCCTGGTCAGGAATCCCTAGGCCTTCAGAAGATAACAGGCTACTCGGCCTCTGCCCTTGTTCCTGCTCCCGAGGTATGAGCAGCCGTCGAGAACCTGAGGAAGTTGAACTTCTCAAAGGTGCAGGAGTCATGAATGCTAAGTCGTACGCAACCGCCTGAGCGCTTTCATTCCGTGTGCCTTGAACCTGTTCCCTAGAAGGAACCGATGACGATATTCGTGCGCCTGATGCACCATCTAGCTTGCCAGTTAACCGCCTGAGCGCCTCTTCTCTTGCATTCGCTACCGCAGTGACAGAGGGTGACGGCTCCCGTCCTTCCCTGATAATATCCACGCTCCTTCTCCCAACCGCACTACTCGCACTGCGACCACCACTCCCACTACTCATTGTGGGACTTGAGCTCCTAACCGACTTGATGATATTTTCATCGTTCAAACTGACACTGCGCGCATGCCTACTTCCAACGCCGTTCATATCCACTGCATATCCACAGCTACCTGCACCTTCCATGGATCCCACATCCCTCAACACCTTCCCAATACCCAACAAAAACCCGGTAATCCCACGGACAAGCTCGTCGCTCGCCTTGAGGCCGTCCTTATAATCCGCATGGACTCTCTTCCACACCCCGACCATATCCTTCGCACTATACATCCCCGTTCCTCTTTCACGTTTTGCACCGTTCTCACTCACCTCCACGTCGTCCGCTATTTCCATGTCAATCTCCTGTTCGACTGCCCTCTTGCTCGCAGTTCTTAATAGCCCATTTAGCCGATCCGCAGAAGAGACGACACTCTGTGCTGTCTTGACAAGTTCGGCCTTATGAATTGGGCTGAGACCTGAACCATCATTAGGCGACGTCCGAGCTATGTGACCCTCGAATATCGCTAGGGAATCAAGCATGAGTCGTACATGTTCCGCCCGATCCACAAGTGCAAGAGCGCTTAGGCGGGATATAGCCCGATCGTTGTTACCGCCTGCTGTGCTGCCTGTGTGGTTCGACAAAACCTGCATCGAGCTCCTCCGACCACTATACAGGGCTGCGCTCTGCTTGTCTTGCCGTGGCAGGGTACTGGAAATGATGGACGATGAAGACCTGTTCTGATGAAAAGGCATAGAAAATGCCGAATACCTGTCCAACGAAGTCATGGACCTCCCCGCAATCATTTCCCTAACCTTCTCTCTTTCTTCTTCCCTCAGTCGTTCTCTTTCTTTCTCCTTTGCCGTCAAGGAAAGATGGACGATGTCTCGTTCGCGTTCATCTCTTGTGGTTAAATACGGATGCCGGTTTGCACGCAAGCTAGCAGGTGCCGTTCTCGTCATGTTGTATTCTCTCGGACTACCGTTGTTATCGTCTTCGTCGGATGATTCTGCTTTGCCAATTCGAGCACGACTCCCGCTGCGACTAGAAATCCTGCCCCGGGACAAGCTCGACTCTGCTCGACCCGTCAACGCACCCTCGCACCCTTTCCCCCGTTCTCTAACACTCATCCTCGTCTTCCTCTCTCCAAACTCACTCACTGGTACCCTCTCCTCAGGACTCCAATCAAATCTAGAACTTCCAAACACATCTCCGCTCCCCACAAGAAACTCTCTCCTCTCTCTTTCTTCCCCTCCCTCCGGTTTTGGATTCCTCTTCGGGTGCAGGCCGATAGCTCTCAGCACTTCCTTCATCACGCTCTTATTCCCCGTGGCTCCTGCACTAGCAGGACCACACGAAGCAAGGGCACTCTCAGCACTCCCCCCACGTACCGCCTGATGTCGTTGTCGTTCCGCACGCTTCGTATCCCGATCACGATCGCGGGACAGCGAAGACGAAGGAGCAAGGACGCCTCTATCGTCTCTATCGAAACTTTTCAAATAACCAGCTACGTTTTTATTCCGATATGGTGTGACAGGATCAACGGCATACTATACATGCATTTACCCGCATTAGCAGAGACCCAAAACATAAGATAGCGCACTCACGTTAACCCTATATACCATCTCTTCATCCACATCTCTCCGGCGCTCTCTAGGCAAAGCATTCCGCCTTTTCATATCCAACGAGTTTCTAGATTTGGATGATGCCACAGCGGCCAACGCAGCCTGAACCACATCATCCTCTCCCTCCCTACCTGCGTTCCTTCTCCTCATCCCAGTTCTCGTCATATTCCTTTCATTCACCTCTCCTCCACTTTCCTCTCCCTCCCCTTCATTCGCAGCCTGCCAATGCGCGGGATCTTGCATTATCAAAACACTCCCAGATTTGCCTCTCTTTCTCGTCCCGAGACTGCTACCACCGTCCTCTTTACCCTTTGCCCCGCCATTAGCGAAATTATCAGTATGAGACGAGCCAGGTCCAGATGATGTTGACGCGAGTGTTAGGCCCTGATTGAGACCAGCCGATCCGCTTGTACTTGAACTCGCGTTGCCAATCATACTGGAACTGCCAGTAGAGCGTGTCTTGATGAGAGGTTGTGTCTGAGGGGATGGCGTTTGGAAAACGTGGGCTGAGGATGGAAGGTAGGGCGTAGACGCGGTGGCTGAAGCGAGTGATAATATACGATGATGGTTTGTGGGTATATCGGTTTTGGACAACTGTTGTGATATGTGATCGTGGCGGTGGTGTCGTTGTAATGTTTGGCTGGTTGGCGGTGGTTGGTGAGTGAGTGTATGCGCGTGTGATGTGTCGTAAACGTTGCTGAGCTCTCGTGAGGACGAAGAAGAGGAAATCGTAGACAAAGGGCGCGTTATAGTGTGTGTCGCATATGACAAGGAGGGACTTGAGTTATTGGCGTGGTTTGTGTAGAGCGACGAAGTTGATTCTCGTTCAGTTTCGGACCCTGAGAGAGCCTGTTCTTGCGATGTCGATGGTGTCACAGGCGACATACGAGCCCACGCCCGTTCAGAATGTATGGACGACAACGACGATGGCGGTCGTGACGAAGACGTTTGTGATGATGACGGATGTATAGGAGACATTACAGAAGACTTAGATGGCATAGTGGCCGTTCGTGAGTGTCGCTTCGATGTAGATGAAGTCGGAGAGGCAAAACGAGCCATTGATGTTAGTTTATCAAGTGCCTGCGGGCAGTTGCCAGTTGGTAAAGTCATGCGGGAGTTAAACGGAACACGCACCAGTCCATTTCTCTCCGCTAGGCCTTTGACCCGTTGTAAGGCAGCGACGTTCTCGCTCGATGCCCCGGCTACGGCGTGTCTACCGAGGACCGCGGATCTACCAAAGTGAATGCGGGCGGTATTATCCTCATCTAATAATTCGTCGTCCAAATCTCTCTCTGCGTCAAATTTTCCATCTAGGCCATACTCTGCAGTAGTATCGTAGTGATGATGCGAAAGGCGACTGATGTTATGGCTAGGAGTGTTGAGTTGTTGATAGGAAGACGTTTTCCTCGATTCGGCGCCGTTGGGCATGGTTCGAGAACCGGACTTAAGCGTATGGTAGCGACGAGATGTTACGCTGCCTGGATCTCCCGTACTTCTGCTGCCAGTCGAGTTGGTTGCGGGAGGAGACGGAAGGCCTAAGCTTATTGAGCTGTTACTGAGTACAGGGCTAGGGGGTTCCAGGAGATCTGGGAGGCCAGGTGGGACACTTGAAGTGCTGGAAGTGCGGGTGTGGGTGAAATGGGCGGGTGCGGATGAGGGCGGAATGTGTGTAAGTGTGCTGGACGTCGTCGAGCTGGCGTTGCTGCTGACACTGGTGCTGAGGCTACTGTTTCCAATGTAAATGGCCGAGTTTCGCCTATTCTGCTGGAATATCGGAGTTTGTCGTGGTGGCATCGTCGAGCTAGCAGGGCAGCGCAATCATTGAGTTCGACACCACCGACGACGACAAAGAGAGAGGGACACTTAATTACGTAATTACATGGCTAAAAACATTATCAATACCATTATGTAATACCGACCATCATTAATTCCGCCTTCATAAACCAGCTAATCAAGATGACTACGCCCTTACATGGCCACCCAGCTGCTCGACGCTGCCACGGCGTTTTTTGCTGATTTTTCGAAAAACGCTGCTCCGGCTCGCCTGCTCACATATTTTTCGACCACTCAGCCCATCGCCATCCAACACGCCCCCGCTTTCCTCTCCGACAACTGTGTTTCGCGTATGTCTGGGGCCAATGCCGTCCGCTCGTATTTCGACCTCATCACCGCGCATTTCGCCCGTTCACCCCTTGTCATAAACACCGTCGAGGCAGATACGAATAACAGCGCCGTCACAGTAGATGCGAGCATAGTCTGGACGTGGCGTCACAGCCGTCGCCGCTGGCGAGAAGACCTGATTTGTACTATTCAGTTCGACGAGACGTGCAAAATTATCAGCCTTAATCTGAAGACCGTCTCAGGATTAGAGACATGCGTCATGCATGCTGTCGACCTTCCTTCAGCCATGGCTATCGACGACTAACCCGCGTCCAATGAAAAGGTAATCATTCCCTGGTCTTGTCCTCCCCTCGCACTGACAGCCAGAATCCAGGTGGCATCCGCTCATCTTTTTCTCGTCACGCGGGGCCTCGGCCATCGGTCCATGACCGAAGTAGCCTCCCACATCCCATTTTAAATACCACAATCATCTGACACACTGTACTTGTATTCCCGCTCGATTGTAATAGTACATACGAATGCGCTCTCCGGTTCCCAAACGTATTCACATACCTCTATCGACTCGTACTTCACGCAGGAGGTATCCATCTGACCAACAAGCTCAAGCCCAACCTCAAACAATAAGCCGAGTCAAGATACCGTCAGCCTCGGCCATCTACCCGCTGCTCTCGGCAAATCTGATTCGTATGCCGCTTCTCTTTCGGCCGCCGACAGATACCACCTAATTTGTACCCCTCCTAGTACTGATGCCACGGGCGAGCATGCATTTGGGTCCGTCATCCTCATCATTCTGTACTAAAGACGGGTGCGCACTCATCAGCTCTACGTGCCATTCACGACACGATCTTCCCAAAATACACCATTACCCGTGACCCTTCATTCTGTGTGAAATGAGAATTGCATTTGTACGTACTCCGGGTACTTCTAGCCTAGTATACAGCATATCTAGGATATGAAAGAGCATCATAACCAAAACTTATCGTTAATTCTTCTAATATGGCGGATAGTAATGTCATCGCTATACCAAAGCATAACATACCCAAGGTAACCACATCCTTCGACCTACATCTTTTAATGGAAGTGGGGGGCGGTTGTGTGGGTCGGCGAAGAAGTATCAATCACGGTAAGGACGGTGAGTATAGGGATGGCGATGACGGTAGTACAAGGCTCGTAGACGAGCTTGTCACCTAAGCATTTAAGTGATATTCAATATATGCATCCACGAAAAGACAAAGGATACTAACCAATCACGAGATATAAGTATGCCAGGGCATTTAGGTTGATCTTTGTAATTTTTTCAAAACAAGGGAAGCTTCACAAATGTCAGACTACGGTTGGGCTTTTTTTCCGAATAGATGCTATGTGGTCGACTTCATATTGCAATGCGAAACGGAATATGCAGAACCAGAAAGAATCAAAAGCAGAAATCTTCATACGATATGAGAACGTAAAAAGAAAATTAATACCGCTTATTATCTGTCCGTCTCATTCATGTGCGTTAGCAAGGGAAGCCGCTGACGGAGTGATCGTAATAAATTTGACTTTGGAAATTAT
This sequence comes from Amanita pseudoporphyria, assembly GCA_003316615.1. NCBI lineage: Eukaryota > Fungi > Basidiomycota > Agaricomycetes > Agaricales > Amanitaceae > Amanita > Amanita pseudoporphyria. The sequence continues at coordinate 14,801 of QFEO01000579.1, forward strand.
TACCGTTAGCAGTAATCAAGAACCACTATGAAAAAGAATGCACGTACCAACGGACAAATACATCCAAATTGTCGCCAAAACTTCTCTAAGGCTTTGACAGGCTTGCCTTCAGAATCACTTACCGTGTGCCGGCACGTCTGATCTCCTGATGATATCGCACTAAGGAATTATAATGAAACTCCGTTGTAGATGAAAAAATTTTGGTGAGACGGTGCCTCATTCTCTGGGATTCCGTTATGGGTTTGGCCGCTGTGGCGTTGTCAATAAGTATGACAGCCGGACCGAATACCTTCTCCAGCATCGTGTGAAAGGCCATTTCCAACGCTTGTAATTCAGCGACGAATGACAAGCCGCAGCAATGTCTGAAGCGATTTCCCAAGGCTGGACTCTCCTGGCCATCCTATAGCTCCGGCGTGACTCTTCCATTTTTCTAGACTGCCGTTCGTGGTGATTATCGTGACGTCACTATCTCGCCAGGGTTGTAAATCGTGTTCAAATCCATGCAGCCGCTCATCAAAGGGTTGCCGACCGTGCTTCGGCGGGTGATTGAAGCATAAAAGTTGTACACGGTCGCTGCAATGATCCAATACATGGCCGTCCGGTTCATTTTCCGTGTGTATGAAGTAGAATGGTTCATCAATAAGGGGTCAGGTGGTATGTGCTCTGATTTCTACGAGGATCTCTTTAACGTGGTACTATTCCTCGTCATCCTACCGAAGTAGTATGTGATTCTCTTACCGTGACATCTCTGATAGGGTGATGCTCATGGAGAACGTGGGCTCTTGTCACCCATCATTTAATTTTGAGGTTGCCCAGATCTTTGACTGAGGGAATACCAGTCCGCCATTGGAGGCCATCAATCGGCGAAGTTTAAAATGCTCCTGAGATCCGCCAGAGAGCACATCCTTTCAAAATGTCGAACTTTGCCAAGGATCCCCTTGCCATTTTCTTTGTACCATAACTCTGGGCCATATGCCTTGTAGACTTGGTAGCGTCGGGTTAGGCTGACACCCCCTGCGACCCTTCCTGTCACGCGTAAAGCCGTAGAGCTAGAAAATGCTTTATGAACATACTGTGAAATGTGACAATCAAACGAAAGAGAAGCATGGAAGAAAAAACCTAAGCATTGTCAATATGTTTTAGAGCCCTCCTGTTGTCCCCTTTCAGCACTATTAAAGGAAGCCTGACATTTTTCAAAAGTGTACCTTGTCGGTCAGTCGGTATACCAAACTGAGGGCCTCGGCGTCACGTGGTCAACTGCTGAGCGTTTCTCCGCCACTGTGGTTGTGCTGATGCTGAATCCAACTTGCTTCTGGCTCCTCCTCACAACTGGAGTCCTCACTACTGTCAATGCTGCACAGAATCCAACTGGGCGACTGCACTTCCTGGGTCGTCAAGGCGTGAATCTCTGGAAGTTGGAGAAGCTGCACAAAGCCCGAGCCGAAGCCACGCACAACTCGTTCCAGCCATCGCTATTCCGCTTTCAAACGCAGGACGGGGATATTAATGAGGTTCCCCGAATGGAGATATCTCACGGCGAATTTGAACCCCAGTGGTTCGAACAGCCGCTAGATCATTTCTCCAAGCTCAATGCGACCGAAGGACACAAGTGGCGTCAGCGCTACTGGGTCAACTCGAGGCATTATAAACCGGGCTCACACGGTCCCGTTATTGTCCTCGATGGAGGCGAGACAACCGGAGAGGTGTGTAAACAGTGGTTCCACGTTCGTGCAAGGTGACGTTCTTAGTCCTTTACTTTAAGGAAAGATTGCCTTTCCTGGACACTGGTATTGTTGAGATACTTGCCAAGGCTACAGGAGGAGTTGGGGTCGTATTAGAACATCGGTATTACGGTACGACTCATGTACTAAGCTTTTGGCCTCTACAATAATTGAACATTATCCAGGACAATCCATCCCTGTTAAGAACTTTACTACGGATGCTCTTCGGTAAGACAGCCCACTATGAATGGGCTGGGTACCAATTCAAGTTTTCAGCTGGCTTAATAACGAACAAGCCGCCGCAGACAGTGCAAGCTTCATGGCCAACGTCAAGTTTGATGGAATCGAGGAAGATTTGACCTCTCCACGAACTCCGTGGATTTATTATGGTGTACGTATTGCTTCATAGATCGTAAATCTGTTCTACAAAATGCTTACTCTGATTTGTGAACAGGGATCCTACGCTGGTGCTCGGGCCGCACATATGAGGGTACTGTATCCTGAACTTGTTTATGGCGCAATTGCTTCCAGTGGTTGGTGTCAATTCGTCTTATGTCAATGTACTCGGTGCTTATATATCTCCAGCCGTCACACATGCTGTGATTGAGAACTGGCAATACATGGAAGTTATTAGGAACGCCGCTGACCCGAAATGTTCGGCGCGTCTTCAAAATGCCATCAAGACTATCGACGTGCTTCTGGATTACCCCCAGACGGCGCGTGTAATCAAGGCTCAATTTGGCGTCCCCGATTTAGCGCACAACGATGACTTTGCTTCCTTGTTACAGGTCGGTATTGTCCTCTACACTGAGGGAAGGTGCTAATGTTGAATAGATTCCGCTTGGACTCTGGCAAGGGAAAGTATGGGATCCAAACGTAGGGAGCACGGAATTCGATAAGTTTTGTGCAGCGTTAAATGATGCCTGGGGGTTCCCAGTGTCCATTGTTGCCCAGGATCTAGAGTATGGACACCCTGATAGGCTTGTACAACTGCCCGGAGGCCTTACATTAGACTTTGCAATCCTCAAGTATGGAAGTTGGATAAGAGACGTAAGAGAATGGCCATTATATGTATATTTTCGCACACTTACAACAAATTGTAGAACGTCGTGTCGAAATGTCCACCCGATTTTACACACGAAAAGGCATGTGCTATTTGTTCCCCCATTTTTGGCTGCTGGCTAAGAATGCTATTATGTAGTGCTTTGGAACGTACGACGATTCCAAGTTCCAAGACGCGAGCCTTGATCAAGATTGGAGGCTATGGCAATTCCAGGTTTGCACTCAATGGGGTTACTTTTCAGTCCGTTTGCTCGCGTATCTCCATATTTTTTACCCTGACGTGCTTGTTCAGACTGCTCCGCCAAAGTATCATCCACGGATTGTCTCCAAGCTGCTTACTCTTGAGTATGAGTCTAAGATCTGTCGACAGGTAACGACTCGTGTCTCGTAAAGTATCGCATGCTTATATGTGCTTTAGGCGTTTCCTCCCGGAGAACACTTCGAGGTTCCCAAGCTACCTAATGTCACCGCAGTCAATGCATTAGGAGATTTCCAAATTGCTGCGGACAGGCTGGCTATCGTCGATGGAGAAGGTAACGCCTCTCGCCTCCCCGTTACTCATTCTCATTCCTATCTCGACATTAGTCGATCCATGGCGGCCAAACACACCTCACAGTGAATACGCCCCAGAACGCGAAGACACCATACTGAGGCCATTTAAACTTATACCCAGTACGTTTTCTATCCTGGTTGACCGACCATGAAGTTGAGTGATGTAGATGGTGTTCACCATTACGACGAGTATGGTCTTCGGAACATGTCCGAGGAGCCACTAGAAATTCGGCAGGTACATGAGGAGATGATCAGCTTCGTGCTGGAGTGGTTGAAGGGCTGGAAGGCGCCAAACTGACGTTTCCTGGTGGGGTATGAAAGAACTCATCTTGCGTGCTTGATACCTTACGTCCTTATACCTTTGCTTGATGTACGCTTGCCGAGTGATTCTCAAATTAGATAAGATCGGAGGCGCTAATTCCTGTCACTGATACCCATCCCTTCCTGGTTAGCACCGACTTATATTCTGTATCACTCCCGTGTCTATCCACTTCCAAGTCAATCCCAAGAGCCTGTAAACATACTTCCCATGTCGCCTGGCGCAGCCGAGTCCACTGCCAAGGGTCTACCATCACCTGGAAGAGTTATGGAAGGTAGAGATGTCGCGTCCGTTGCAAAATATATCAAGTCAGATAAATGCCGGAATATCGTATTTATGGTGAGATCCTCGACCACTCAAGGATGCGTTTCTGAATGGCTTCTCTGGTCACTTTAAGTTGGGCGCCGGTGAGTTTATCAGCACCCTTGCGACTCGGTTGGTGGCAGGCTGACGTCGTTGTCCATCTGCAACAATTAAGGTGTGAGTACTGCGGCGGGTATACCCGATTTCAGGTCCCCAGATACTGGTGCGCACTCTTGAGTCCCTTTGCCAAAATGTGATAATGAAATTCCCATCGAAGGGTTATATGTGAGCGCCAAAGATCTCGGCATTATCGAATACCACAGCTAAGAGTTTTGTTAGGCCAATCTGGCCCACCTAGGCCTCCCAAATCCAGAAGCCGTCTTCGATATTGTATACTTCCGATACAATCCAGAGCCATGTACGTTCCTACACTATTCCTTTTCTCTACAACTTACGCGGCTATTATACAGTCTATGCGCTAGCACATGATCTCCGACCTGGAAAATTCAAACCGACCTTGGCACATTCCTTCGTCCGCCTGATTCACGAAAAAGGCCTTCTCCTCACTTGCTTCACCCAGAACATTGACACACTCGAGCGACGAGCGGGCGTGCCGGAAGACAAGATAGTCGAAGCACATGGAAGCTTTGCATCACACCACTGTATAGATTGCCATGCAGCGTATGATAACGATAAGATGATGGAAGACGTCGAGAACAGAGTCATTCCTAAATGCCTCGAATGCGGTAGTTTGGTCAAACCGGATATTGTGTTCTTTGGAGAGCAGGTATAAATCATGCTTCCTTCTGCCCGTGAAACGCTCAAAATGTGATCCAGTTACCATTTAAGTTCTTCCAATCAATCAGTCATGTAAAAGAAGCCGATCTACTCGTCATTGTGGGCACGTCCCTTACCGTCTATCCGTTCGCCGCTCTTGCGAAATTTTCGAAGGATGAGTGTCCACGTGTTCTTATTAACCTCCAAGAAGTGGGTGATCTGGGGGAAGAACCAAATGACGTACTACTACTAGGAAAATGCGACGAAGTCGTGGAGGAACTGTCCAAGGAACTCGGATGGCATGATGAGTTACTCAAGCTATGGCATGCAACGACGCAGATCAAGTCCACTGAGGCGAAGGAGATTAAATCTGCCGAGGAAGAGATCGAGGAACTTGCAGAAGGAATTAATAAGCTAGTCAAACTGGAAGATGATAATGTGACCGAAAATAGTCCGCAACTTGATACGAATCCCGTAGACGACTTGGAACCGAGTGTTCGAAGTGACGTCGAAGCTAAATCCGAGTCACGAGAACCAGGGCCTGAGTCTGAGCCTTCGGCGCCACAGGAATCCCAGGACGCGCCGGTCGAGGATGAGCTCGAACATGGAATTATGAAAGCGAGAGAAGGCAAGTTATAAGCTTGTCAGTACCTAGGTCACTTCATGTCAGATACATGGTTACTTGTCTTATCCTTTGCTACTAGTATCGCTGTAACTTCTCTGTTAAACGTTATGTATTTATTGTATAACTGAGGCAAAGAAAGGACTACGAACGCCACATGGGCCAAGCTTGAAGTTTCGGCATCGCCACCCCGGGGCGATAAACAATCACACTCGTCCAATCTTTCCCGTACGCCACCGGAATTAGTTCATCAGTAAAAATCGGCGGCTGTTTCAACCCCGAATTCACAACCCTTCCTAGTGCCTCCGTTGGTACTATTCCCGATTTGTAGATCCTTGGAAAGGTTCAATGGGCATGTCAACTCTTCGTCTGCATCGATCGCTGAAAATATGGCAGAAAAGTTCCACCACACTGAGAATTATTAGTGACACTAGAGGTTTTTCAGGTCCCTCTTTATTACTAACCTAATACCTGCTTTCCGTGAAGAAGCAAACGCCACTTGGATCACAGGGAGAGGTGAGAATATGATCTAGCTAGGCACGCGGCCATGAAGGAACGATTGTGATATGAGTATCCGGATGGAGTTAAAGGAATGACCTACACGAACTCGGGCCTAATTCCTTTGTACTTGCTGTTTCCCGCACAAACGTTTGATAATTGATAATCCCTCAAGCCTCGTGTTGCGCTTGATGTTACGTTGCGGAAGTCCGCGAATCTTGAGCGACAAAACACTTAACGGAAATCTTCCATCGTGTAGATGGCTTCGTCATCAGGAAGATCCTCATGGCCCCATCAGCTTTCTTATGTCACAACTCACCATCGCCAAATACGTCACTGGTGCATTGCATTCTGCAGGTCTTAGGTCTGTATCCTAGATGTTTGGAGATGAGGCTGATCGCTTTAGATCTTGATTAGGAAAGACTCAGTCTGAGCCGCGCAGTGTTTTGCTCTTGCAGTTGAGCCAGAATTTGTCATCATTTCACTGATGTTAATACATCCACTGTCATATATTCTGAACATCAATTTATTTCAAATGTCTGCCCCACATACTACTCCAGTACCCACACTAACCTTTGCGGGAGGAGTCCCCACAGGGACGCCCAACAAGTACCACCCTTTTGAGTTTTTGATTTAGCCCGAACCCATGGAAGAGATCAGCATCGACAGGCCCTCAATTCAAATAGACATGAAACTGCTCCTTCGATGCATCATCACCAGCTTCCAGGGTTCGCTAACGCCCTGCCTGAATCAAAGTGCGCTAGAGGCGTTTCGGTCAGGGTCGTTGTGTGGGCAACGGTGAAATTCAGAAAAATGCCAAGTTGTCGCAGAGAAGAGGGAGTGACGTATCAAAAGCGCTGGTTTTACATGTCCGTAATATGTACAGGCATTGCATGCGAGGGAAACTTGCTGACCTACAAAAGCGGAACGACGAATCCCAAAAGGACTGGGATACGTCAAATGCAAAACTTACAGAGCGAGTTGAAGTCCATGATAATGGGGGGACGTATGACTACGAATGAAACAAGTGCTGACACAAGGGTAGTGGATTGAACAGTGAGAAAGTGCGATGAGTTGATAGCGTTCCATGTTAACTCGTATTACATATTCACATCGAAAGCACCATTTCAGGGATGCAAGAAAGTCGCGCACTCGTGAATAAGGACGGCTCATCCGATCATTGTGTAGAGACTAATTGGCGTCAATCTCTCTTTGGGTAGTACACGGACGAAGTATGATTCTGCTACTGCTTCGATAGACGAGTAAGCACTCGGAAGCCTGAGAGATAAATAACCCACCTGTCGAGGTTGTTGTCGTTGTGCTGGTTCCTGTCGCTGTTGCCGAGCTTGTTGAATAATGTGTTGAGGGTAATACGAAAGACCTCTTGATGGGTCTGGAAGAGGGCCGGTCTTTTGCTTTTCGTGGTATTGCAAAGCACCTATAGGGAGTACATTTTCGTACTCATCCGGCAAAGCTGGGATAACGGCAGCGTGCCGACCACCGAGTGGCCTTCGATCATATCAATAAAGGAACGTACACGTCACCGTCTTACTTACCCTCCTTCCACAAAATGTTGCCAAACATAGTCTCTTAGCCGATCTGCATTTGGAAGCTGTTGAATCAGGTGTTTTATTGTGTTTTGTCCAAGACCAAAAAAGTCAGGGCCTGATACAGAATTTGAATGCTGTCGATTACGGATAGCGTTAGCTTGTTTGACAATTGTGGACCAGGCACCAGTGGCAGTCCCAGCAATAACAGGACGATCTGGAGCATCACCGGGAATGATCTGAAATTTCGGGCCATCACCGCCATCCAGGATCGTACAATGATAAACGACATCATGATTGGGATCAACAGTTGACATATACCGCCTATTACATGAAGCCGTCAGCTTTGCAATGAAATTTGTCTGGATTAGTCACCTTGTAACTTCGTAACCAACCGGGAATATGTAACGCTCGGTATGAAAATGTTCACGCATACACACAGTACCTAAGTTGATTACCGTCATAATCCCTACATTCAGGGGTAACATTGGTTTTCCATTCTTGTCTCTGGGGACCATTGGAATACTAAACTGTTTGCTGGTTACTGTGTGGGCCTTCAGTCGTTTCGGTTTTGCTTGGCGTTGAGTATCTGACGGTGGTCGCGGGACGCTGGGCGGTGGTGAATTGTTGCTAGGCGGCGGTGAATATACCGTACTTGGTCCTGCCATAGGCGACATATAATAGTAAGGGTTGGCGTAGGGGTACGGCAGTGCGCCAGGAGCGCCAGGAGTTGGATAGTATATCGAATATGGATTCATCGGTGGCATCATGGGAGGCATGCCTGCAGGACTCCCGCCCGGTTTAACGGCGCTAAGGACTAGATACGGGTTATTGCTAATAGAGCTAGGGCCGCCATCGCGCACAGCCTCAGCGTCCGAGCCCTGGGCTACAGTGGAAGCAGTAGAAATATTTGGACTTGCAGAATTTGACGGGGGGGCTCCTGAGTTTTGCGTCGCAGATGCCCGGGCTGCATTTTGAGCTGCGATGGCAGCCGTTGCTACCTCAACAATGCTATTCATAGATGGTACCGCGGTGTCGTCCGATCGCCGGGACGCGGGCGATGAATTCAGAGATGGTGAGGAGGTGCTAGGTACCCCTCCTGAATGCTTGAGCATGGGATCAATGAGGTCCAGAATATGGCCCTGAGGGCCATTCGTGGTTGGTGAAGGTGCTTGAATAGTTGTTTCGGGCTCGGGAGCTTCTGATGGAGGGGGAGGAGGTGCAGTAGAAATGATACCTTCAGACGTATGAGATGGTAAGAATTTCCTGGCGGAAGCAGAAACTGGCATCTGACTTCGTGTTACACGGGTAGGCTGCTTTGCATTCCCGTCCGGAGCCTGCTGAGTCCCAACTTCACTCTCAGTTGAGACTTCGGTGTTTCGAGCGAGTCTTGCAGACCTACGACTCGTTGGCGGACATTCAACTTCAGTGCGAACAAGCCTTTTCACTTTCTTCCCTCTTGTGCCACGGGTTATTGTTCCTTTGCCACGTGTCTTCCCTTGCAATGCAAGCTCACTGCCGCTCTCTAGGGCGACATCCAGGTTGTTATTGTCGCCCCCAAGTTCTTGGTTCGGAGTTGCATCATCAACAGGCCTAGAACTAGCTTCTGTAATCGTTCCATCGGCGGGTGGCAGAACAGTGTGGCCATTTTCCGTGTGGGAAGTACCATCAGCCATCACTTCGTCGGTAACAACCGAACTATCATGGCTCGATGTCATTCCGCTCTCGCTGGCCTGTTGATTGGTATTTGGAGGTAATAAATCAGACTTTTGTATAGTTGATTGACGTTCCGACACCACTTTTACCGGTAGCACCGACGAATCTGAATTATAAGTAGGCGGGGAAAGGGAACGTGCACCTAGTGGTGGATGCAACATGACCTGGTCCCCAGTCGTCGTATGAAATTCGTGCTGGGCGTCCAAAACATCAGATGGACCGTCGGAGGTCTGACAAGGCACATCATGCGCAAAGCACGAAGAAGAGAATGCCACAGAAGTGGCAGTCGTAGCATTGTCGACTTCTTTGCCCCTTGGACTACCCGTTTTCGACACACGGGTTCTTCGAGTCGACCTTTTCGCGGCTCGTGCCTCCTCCTCTCGATGGCAAGAAGTGGATGCCAGATTAGCGTCGTCATCTGTGTCACCCTCGGCAAATGCTTGGCGGAGGTTTTCGATGAACGACGTACGGGCTCGCGCATTCATGAGAGTGCGTGGGAAAGAAGGGGAAGTTGGAGAGTCACTTCCTTCATTCTGCAGTTGTGATTGTGCTTCCAGCTCGATGATACAATCAAGGAGCATACTAACAAGCCACCAATATCAGGAACAAAGGTGGACCTGTGGGCAGACAATCGGACACACTTTCGTTCTTCCCGCATACGAACATTGCGTTCGCTCGAACGTTGTAGCTCCGTACTGATTTCCTTGTGTTTCTAGCGTCAATATCGGAGTCAGGGCTCTTTCTCTCTCTTTGTGATCGAGAAAAAGAGTGACTAATACACGAACCTCTTCAAGTTCAAAAAATCGCCGTTTCAACTTTTTGTATTTTTCAGACAAAGCGTTGTCTTTGGGCAACCCCTGAATCTGCGAGGAACTTTGGGTGGGCGACGTTGGTACCGGTTGAACAGAGGGACTGGTAAGAGCGTCCCCATCTGAAGAAGGGCCAGCGGCGGCAGGGTCTGGACGATGGTAGCTCATGGGAAGGGAGCCAGAGATGATAGAAGTCTAGAGGGCGGCTATACTGCCGAAACTTGACAAACCCTGGAAGCGGGGCAAATCATGGATGGTACAAGGCCAAACAACACAATCACAATGCCATCCGATGCAAATAAATCCCATGTATGCGCGTTTCCCACCACATCTCTCTCGTTCCGAAAGAAATACATACTCTCCAACTCTTCACAATGCCCATGACTTTCCTTGACGTTCAACCCCTGTCCATATGTCTCCTGCGGCCTTCCAAAGCCATGTGTTTGGTCCATTCGATAAAGCCAAACAAATGCGATAACTCCGAAACCTTATTCTGCTAC
>QFEO01000582.1:0-10142 GCA_003316615.1 Amanita pseudoporphyria
TTCAGGGTACCGTTCAGAAGCTTGCTTTTCGAACACTGCTTTCCAATCAGTGTACTCCGGAGGTATAACTGTATCACCGGTATAGTTGTGTGTCGCGTCAGGACTCGCACTTCGGTCCTGTTTCTCAGTATAGCCAGACTTAGAGCCGTATTTATGTGTGAACTGCTGTGCAGGAGAAAATCTGAAAAGATCCTGGGTCACATACGAATCAGGGTCGTCCCACCCCGATTTACTGAGAAGTCGATCGGCATTGTCAGCCTCTGTGTGTGACATCACATAGCTGATTACCAGATCCGCATCGCTCTTTGCCGGTGAATCCTGTGCTAGACCCGACAGTGATTCTCGCAAAACCGACAAAGTCCTAGTTTGTTGATCGTCTGCGAAGACAACCTTCTTTGTTTTCCAGTCGACTAATGGGTTATACTTCTCTAGCCATGGAAGTCCCATAATAAAGTCTTGGTCTCCTAGTTCAGTGACTTTGTACCAGTCACATGTTCGTTTGCCCTGAATAACCATGGTGACAAGACATTTATGCGTGATATTGCCATTCTTGTTAAGAGTTCCGTCCACATTACGGACACGTATCTGTTTCCTTAAGGGGACTTGTTTCCATCGCTTCGCGATCTTTGAATTGATGAAAAGTCCTTCAGCGCCACTGTCGATAAGGGCTTTTGAGGATTCCGTTTGGTATTCCAACTCGAGTGTGATGGGTAATAAGATCTTTGTATTCGATATGGAGTCTACATGGATATCGGATATTGTTACACTCGGTTGTCCAGGATCATCTTCAACGGCAAGATGTCCTATGGTTAAAAATCCTCTTCTTCGACAATAGACATCATTTTGATACGTTTCTCAAGAGGCAATTTCTTCAAGAGGGCTCGGATATTCTTTTCCGTGGGTTCTTCCCATTCGCTCTCTTCTGGAATTTCTTCGTCATCAGAGTCTTCTGATGCTGCGCGGATTCGCCGCTTACTGAATCGGTTACCCTTCTTCTTCCCTTTCTTGTTCCAGTGTCCTTTGGAACTAGTGCCCTTCTTGTTCGGGCAATCTCTGGTTAAGTGCCCCTGCTGATGACAGGTGAAACACAATGAGTCCCTAAAATGTCGGTCTCTCTCTGATTGAGACATTGCGCTAATCGTGACTAGATCTATGTCCATTGCGTCGTTTCGTCGGCTTGATGAAGATGGTTTGTGTGCTGACTGTAAACCGCTGAATACCTTCATTCGGCTATTGGCGTTGCTTCTTATCATGGCGAGGTTGTACCAATCATCCAATGTTTGGGGATTGTGCATCATGATTTCAGCCATAACGGTTGGTTGTAAGCCTTGTGTAAAGAAAGGTATGGCAGCTGCATCACTATCAATCTTGGCTTGTTTAATAAGCTCCTTGAAACGCGGGACATATTCTACGATAGGCAATTTCTTCTGGTGCATCTTGTAAATGCTCGTAATCGCCATTCCTGGGCTATCTACTTCCTTCCAGTCTTTAGTGAATTGCTCTTTAAAGAGCGTGTAGTTATCCCATAGATCTGTGTTGGCTTCGAAATTGTCCAATTTGTTAATCTTCCATTGTGTGGCATCCCCTCCGATTAAGAGAAATATGAATGCGATCTTTTGGCGAGGAGTAGTGAACCCTGGTACTAGTGCAAAGTAAAGTTCACAATCGCGCAAAAAGGTTTTTGTTTCTTTTCTCTTTCCGGTAAATGGTTTCGGAGTAGGGATCTTGGGAGATCCATTGGATTGGGGTTGTTCAGCCATTGGGTAATCAGGATCTGGGGGTGAATCTGGTGGAGGTGGTGGAGGTGGTCTAGGCGAAAACGGTGGTAGCGGTGAGAGAGGTGGAGGAAGCGGTGTTGATTCCTTTTTGCTTTTTCCTTTAAGGGATGGTTTCTGAGTTGAGCTAGAATCGGTTCGCTCGATTCCTTGGGGTACTAGAGTAGAGGTTGATGCGGGTAGAAGTATTGATTCGGGTAAGTCACTGGGTTCTTTCCAATCTAATGATTCAGAACCCGATTCACTAGGAACTTTGAATGTTCCTCTTGTCTCGCTAATATATTCGTTAAAAAGATCGTGGGGTAAATGATCTTTTGGTGCGCCTTGTATCCAGGTAGGTCCTAGAAATAGATCGTCTGTGACTGTATCGTTATTCTGGTAATACCAACGTTCGTTTCTGAAGGAAACCTCGTCAAGGTTTAGGTAATATTTGTTTTTGAATTGAACGCAAGTATTGGGTGGTCTGTTATGTCTTTGTGGTATCCAAAAGTGTTTGGAATGAACGTGTGTTCCACTAAGAGAATATTTCCAGATATTATCTTTTGTGTCAAGTTCGATCTGCTGTTGATCTAGGAAGTATCGGTTTCCTGAATGGCGTGATGCTTTGTTAGGCGGCGGTGCGGGAATATATCTTCGTTGAGACGTGGTGGCTAGTAGGGTGCGTGATTACGGATTCGCCCTTCCGGAAGTTTAGATGTGATGGTTATGGATCGTTATCCAACCAAGTGACAAAAGTTTAATCTTAATGTTACCGCTAAGCGAACTTAGTATGCTTGGTCAAGAAGTTCCCTGCAATAGGGATGAACTGTGACAACAAGCCCACTCGTCGAGAAGCGCTGCGACTAAGACTAATGCGAGGATTAGGAGCTGAGTGACTAAGATCACTTGAGAGGCGCTCAGGGAACTGATAAGAGTTGATCGGAACTCAGGATCAGATATGAGCTTGAAACGAATAGATTAAACTTAAGGTACTACTGCTAGTACATGCCGTTTATATACTACTCGGAGTATGTATGTGTTTGTATATATGTGTTACTATGTTCGTTGATAATGGAAACGAAAGGAATATGATAGAAGGATCATATGACTGAAGTGATGTCATAGTAAAGTAAAAATAGAAGTCCGGTCTTATCCAGAATGTTAACGAACAACGTAAACAAGTATAACGTGAGAAAAATGAAAACGTATCATAAAGTCGTTACTGTAAAGACGTTTAATTGTAACAAGAACAGTCTGAACCAGAAGATAGGGAGAGTTACACGAAGATACGTGCCCTAATAAAGAATTTACCCCATGAGGAACGGATCAGAGTATTAATGGACACAGAAGAGGATTTTTGATAGCAGGACGTACCCCGATGGTTACCAACCCTGACGACGAAACGATAGAGATACGAGCTATAACTGTAAAATCTACAATGAATAAAACGATTTCACTACCAACCTCTATTGAAACGAACAAAACCATCGAAATCCAAGCACTAGTCGACTCAGGAGCTGAAGGACGATTCATCCACTCACAACTAGCAGCCCAGCTAAAAAGAGTTCCATTAAAGAAAACGATCAAAGTATGAAATGTTGACGGATCCGAGAATACAGAAGGGGAAATTACGGAAAGATGCCTACTGCTGATTAACATCAAAGGAAAAGAAATGACCGATTGGTTTTACATTACCAATCTTGGTGATCAGGATCTTATATTGGGACTGCCTTGGTTAGAGCAGTACAACCCAAAGATAGACTGGAAGATGAAGACTGTGGAGTTCCCAGACTCCGACGAAATCAAGATTCGCACTGCACTGAGGAATCACCTTTTGGGTCTAGAAAAGGGATTACAGCACGAATGGGATGAGGATCTCGTGGTACGGTTCTTAATGTCACATAAGAAGCCCGAGCCCGTGGATCGACTACTTTGGAATAACACTTCCCTGTGGGAAGAGGCGCAATATAGCGAGGACGCTTACGATCTGAACCTGTTTAGGTTCTCCCCTGCACAGCAGATGGCGCACAAGTACACTAGTCAAATAACCGACGACCAAAGTAAGACTCCAGGACAGGAGGAACCCAAAACGAACGACAGGAACAAAGTGAAGCTACCCCCGGAATACAAGGAATGGACTTCCGTATTCGAAAAAGAAGCAAGTGAAAGATTCCCCAACGCTAGACCGTGGGACCATGCCATCGAACTCAAAGAAGGATTTGTTCCTAAAAGAGGAAAAATCTATAATATCTCACCGCTCGAGCAAAACTCACTCGACATCTGGATTAAGGAACAATTAGTGAAAGGATATATCCGACCATCGAAATCACCACAAGCCGCACCCTTTTTCTACGTAGAAAAGAAAGAAAAGGGAGTACTACGACCTTGCCAAGACTACCGCTACCTAAACGAATGGACAAAACCAAATTCGTACCCCTTACCACTTGTGTCAGACCTAATGGCGAAACTCAAGGGATCAAAGTTTTTCACTAAACTAGATCTACGATGGGGCTACAATAATGTCTGTATTAAGGAAGGTGACGAATGGAAGGCAGCATTTGTAACAAACCGAGGCTTATTCGAACCGACCGTAATGTTTTTCGGATTACGCAATTCACCAGCAACCTTTCAAGCTATGATGGACGACTACTTCAGAGATATGATAAATGAAGGATGGTTAGTAATCTATATGGACGACATACTCATCCATGCAAAGACTCAAGAGGAACTTGAGCAACGAACAAAACGCATTCTGCAGACGCTTAAAGATAACGACTTATTTCTCAAGATGGAGAAATGCACATTCACTCAACAAGAAATAGAATTTCTTGGTATGATAATATCCCACGACACAATCAAAATGGACCTGATTAAACTCACTGGTATTGCGGATTGGCCCCCACCCACCACAGTTAAACAAATACGCTCATTCCTAGGATTTGGAAACTTCTATAGAAAATTTATATCAGGATTTGCACACATCGCATGACCACTACACGACCTAACAAAGAAAAACAAAATATGGGACTGGACGATAGAATGCCAGGCAGCATTTGACCTATTAAAAGAAAAGTTTACGACCGCTCCAGTATTATTAATGCCTGATACATCTAAACCCTTTACACTTGAAACCGACGCAAGCAAATGGGCAATAGGAGCCATCTTATCACAAAAAGACAGTAACGACATATTATGACCCTGCGGATTCCTATCACACTCCTTAACACCGACAGAACGAAATTGGCAAATCTACGACAGAGAATTCTCTGCCATTATCCATGCTCTTTCAGAATGGCACTACCTTTTACTTGGCGCATCACACCCCATAGACATACGATGTGATCATAAAAACCTCACATATTACCGATCACCTCAACGACTCACCGCCAGACAAGCCCGCTGGTGGCACGACCTTTCTAGGTACAACTATACCCTGCAACATGTACCTGGCACGAAACTCCAACAAGCAGATACCCTCTCCTGCCGACCAGACCACGCCCAAACTGATATTGACACTGATGACGTCATCATCTTTACCAACGATCACTTTATTAATATCATAAATATCAATCTCCACAACCGCATAATCGCCGCTTCTCTAACAGATGACCTTGTCACGACCATCAAACTATGTTTAGCTGATGGCACACCGCCTCCACTTCGGACCACTATTTCCAACTGGTCTATCACCGACGGCGCATTATTCTACAAAGGGAAAACCTACGTTCCCCCGACCGACAATCTCCAAATCGATCTTATCCGTGATACTCACAATTCGCTTGTCACCGGACATCCAGGTCTCTTCAAGACCATCGCACTATTAAAACAATCTTATTGGTGGCCCGGCCTCACCGTTCTTACTAAGAAATTTATTGATGGTTGCACTGTTTGTCAACAAATGAAGCCTAACACCCACCCTACCGCCGCTCCCCTTTTGCCTATTATTAGCCACGCCACACGACCCTTTCAACAGATTACAATGGATTTTATCACCGACCTTCCCCTTTCAGACGGCTTTGATTCTATCTTTGTCGTGGTCGACCAAGGACTTACAAAGGGAGTAATTCTTAGCCCTTGTCACAAAATGATCACAGCGTTACAAACTGCTGATCTATATATTAATAACATATTCCGCCAACACAGACTACCTGATACAATGATCTCAGACAGAGGACCGCAATTCGCCGCTAAAGTCTTTAAGGAGATAACGAACAGACTACGAATCAAGCACAAGATGAGCACCGCCTTTCATCCACAAACAGATGGACAAACGGAACGCCTCAATCAAGAACTGGAAATATACCTCCGGATATTCTGTGCATATGAACCCCATTATTGGAATAAACTCCTACCAATAGCAGAATTCGCGCATAACACAAAGGAACACCAGGAACTGAAACAAACCCCATTTTACCTGATGTACGGAACGAACCCTGTATCTATTCCTGAAGCATTTGAGAAGATCACCGCCCCAGCAGCAGAAGACTGCCTCAAATCGCTAAATAAAGCTAGAGAAGAAGCACTAGCTGCCCACGAACTCACACGCCTAAAAATGACACAACGAGTCACCCGCCACTCTAAACCCTTCAAGAAAGGACAGAAAGTTTGGCTAGATTCACGAAACCTACGTATTCCATACGAATCACGGAAACTCGCCCCGAAACGAGAAGGACCCTTCATTATCAGCAACGTCTTAGGACCGCTAACATATAAACTAAAATTACCAACTCAATGGAAGATCCACCCCGTGTTTCACGCCACCGTATTGACCCTGTATAATGAAACGGACATCCACGGACCTAATAATACACAACCACCACCTGACCTTATCAATGGATCAGAAGAATACGAAATTGAAGCGATAATCGCTCACCGATCAACCCGAGGACGCCACTATCAATATTTGATAAAATGGAAGAACTTTGACAGTTCTAATAATACATGGGAACCAGAACGGAACATCACTAATGCGGATGAGCTATTAGAAGAATATAAAAGAAGGAAGAAACTCGTCTAAGAGCTTCCATCCCCACTTCTTCACTCATGACATCTCAACAACAAATCATTCGCACTATCACTGACTTTGCCTTCACCACCCCTACCCCTGATGACTCCCCACTACCCGTTCGACATTCCACCTCCCCCTCCACGGCGTCTGAACAGGACCCAAACGATTTTTACATCAATGAACACAACAACCGCATCGACGCCACGAATGCAGATGCCCCCACCATCATACAAACATCATCGCGTTGCGCCCCCCCTGACTACTCATCAGATAGAAATGCTGACACAATACTACCAGTTAATGAGCGTCAGAATGGAGCTACAGTTGCTCATCTGCTCATCAGAGTCTGTAACGACACAGATTCTAACATGTCTAGTCAACAAAGCACTGCCACACGAGCAGCTGCTCCCCCTCCTGAGGACCCTGTCACCCCTCGCAACCGCCATACAGAAATTACAGAAGAAGATCGAAGACTTGGATACGCACCCGACCCTTCTGGGTATTATGACCAACAACCATTTTCAGCCATTACCGGACTCAACAAACCAACCTACAAAGACATCCACGACCGCGTCCAAGCAACTGTTACCTATGGTCGAATCCCCATGAATAACGAGACCCAGGAACAAATCATTCGCATTTGGTTCCTCATCCTACAGCACGAGATTCGTGCTGCCCTTATAGCCCTAGCCACAGCCAACTGGAATTTCAATGCCATTAACCTAATCGAGACTGTCGCCAACATCAGTACCATGATTTGGCCCATCGAGACCGCCGACGGCCCCAACCTCCTACAATTCACAGTAGATCTCTTACACTGACTCATACGAGCCGATGTCGAAAGATACATCATCCCAGCAATAGAGGAAGTACGCCGACATTCGATTACAGTCTCTCATATCAAGAGAAACACCTGGCAGTTTCTCATGCACCTGACTTGGCACCTACCGCTTTATGTCACCCCTGACAGACTTCGAGCTGTACGCTTCACGAAGGATGCTCTGGACTATGCCACAGACATGGCATCCTACGCAGAGAAAATACTGCGACTGGCGAACCAGCAGCTCTCAGGATGCGAAACAGTTTTCCCCCTACCCTACAACCACCAACCATGATTTGCGTTTGGTGACCCACAGGCTCAAGCAGTCACTACGGCAATCAACGAGCTTAGTACTCATGGAAAACTATATCCGAGCGCAGCGGCAACTACCCTACCGGCAGCTAATCGCCGACCTCATTCACCTCCACAAGGTACCAATCGAAATATCGCCCCACAGAGCCCCTACGCCCGCATCGCCCCCAGTAACAACCCAAAGCGCAGCTGTCTCATCTGCAATAGCCGCAGACACCTTACGATCGACCACCCAAAACCAACTGACACTCCCATTGTCACCAGGAAGGGGCCAACAACTAAAATGCCACTTTCTAAACGCCCAGTTAAGAACATCGTCACAGGACAACCAATGTCCAGGGAAGAAGTCAAACAACAAAATGACAACCTCGCTTCCACATCCTCTCGACCCTCCTCTTCTTCTGTTGAACTACAGAAGATATCCAAGGAGTTAGGACGCCCGTTCAAGGACGATCTACAAACGAAGATGATGCTCGGTATTGCAACTGACCAAGACTACAAGGACTATAACGCCCGCCGCCTTCTCTGTCCCGACTCTATTCAACCCAACCCAGCATATAAACGAAAAGGCAAGGCCCGTGCTCCTTCCTACGTAGAGGATTCCCCCATGGAAGACTACCATCAATACGACGGACCCTTCGACTATGACCCTGCCGCCATTGCCAACATGACCGGCGAACCCATGATGGACGATTATTAAAGAGTTAAGTTGCGG
Source organism: Amanita pseudoporphyria (assembly GCA_003316615.1). Taxonomy (NCBI): domain Eukaryota; kingdom Fungi; phylum Basidiomycota; class Agaricomycetes; order Agaricales; family Amanitaceae; genus Amanita; species Amanita pseudoporphyria. Next base: position 8,610 of record QFEO01000582.1, read on the forward strand.
ACAACTTACCACAGATTGGAGCTAGTGTTACAGTTATACGAGTTCAGGACGTTTACTGTATGTACTTTTATTTTTCTTTCACTCTCCCGTTGCTCCCCTCGGAACCCCTCGGACTATATTCCTACTTATGACGTATTCATGACATCACTCCTACGTCACTTCATTCCATCACATTCCATATGATATCATCATTGATTCATACGCATCATTGTATACACGTTCTTATGCTTTCTTTGTACTTCTTATGACACGACCCCATTAGTATATAAGGACCCCAAATGTCGTAGATAGAACCCTAAGTTCGACTTAGGTGACTATAGTTGAATAACCACTCGTGACATAACCTCAGAGGCTGATCATCGAATCACGCTGAATCTCATCATCCTCACGCTCGTATACTTGGTCATAGTACGCGAGTTCATCGAACTCTACATTTGGTACTCAACACTTGTCGACGCTGGACTTGTTGGTGATCCACAAGCCCTGTTAGTCCAAGTAGTACTAAGTGTTCTCCGTTATAACACTTAAAGTTGAACTTAACTGGTTTGACTACCAAGTCAATAACCCAACCGAACTTCCGGAAAGCAGGCCCGTAGGTTACCTGCACCACTCATCAAGATTTCCTTTCTACTGCGAAAGATCCCCGCACCCCCTCCGAATAAAGCAGAACGACACTCTGGCAACAAATACACCCTCGATAGCACTGTTATTGCATTGGACACGAGAGACAACATCTGGAAATACGAGGATGGCACACACGTTGAATCTAATAAGTTTTGGATTCCACAGCGATTCTCACGACCGCCTAACTCTGCAGTTCTCCATAATAACATTTACTTTCTTAATCATCTCTACCTCCACTTCGACCATCCGAACAGTCGTTGGTACTACCATTTCCAGGATACCAATACCTATTCCCCTGTTGAGGACGAACAATTCCTAGGCCCGAGTTGGGAATCAGGAAAGAAGGAACAGCACCTGCCAGTCGAACAGCTACACCCGAAGAAAGGAAAAACTTACCGAGTCCCCAGTGAATCAGGATCTGAAAAATCGTTTCATGATCCTAGTGACTTCCCCCAGTTACCAAAGCTTGCTATTACCGCATCATCATCAACACTATTACTGATTAGCAGAACTGAGTCAGATAAAACAGTTAAGCTGAAAGAAGACTCACCGAAAACTCCGCCGCCTCCAAGAAGCCCAACACCACCGCCCCCTAGATCTCCTACTCCACCCCCACCAGGACCCCCAGATGACCCACCACCGCCACAGACCCCACCAGAAGTAGATATGGCCGACGGAACCACACCAAACACTAAAGCACCCACGCCTAAAGCATTTACCGGCGACCGAAACGAAGCTCTTGATTTCATTACAAACTGCGAAATCTATTTCGAACTACAGTCGTGGACAACCAAAGTCCACATTTTTTATTCTGAGAGAATGGCTTGTGGAAATCTTCTGATTTTGCAGGATCATGTTTACATAGTGAAAAGGAGTTGATTTAGCATTTTTTCATATTTTTCCTGAATT
>QFEO01000588.1:0-15555 GCA_003316615.1 Amanita pseudoporphyria
CATCTGGCCAATGGCGATGGCCCCAATCTAGGGATATCGAGTACCGATGCTCCGACACGTGCATGTATAGTCTTCGGGACGAAATAGACGAAATGCGAATGCGCCAAGAAGCTGTAGAGTCTCTTGCTCTTTTGTCTCGCTCAGGCTAAAACCGCAAGTCAAGCGGACACCCTATACCTCGATTTACCATCATCTCGTTCTGTCTTGTGGACGCGCACATCAATTGTACGTATAGAAGATCACTTCTTGACGTATTTGGATCCTTTGTAGTATCTGGGCACCATCTTGTATCCATCCGTTTGCTGATTACACTGTTTAAGGTACATATGTATTAGTTCTTGATTCATAGCTAGTTACAATAGCATACCCTAATGCCCACTTGGCAATTGGTATCATTGTCGACGATGCAGATATTATAAACAACGGTTCAGAAGGGAACAAGGACGTCAGAACGTCATTGCAAGTTGTTTGCGTGACGGTGAGCGGTGGGTTGTGACGGGGGAAACATCCGCGGGTGTCCGACCACATAATGGTTCACCCTGCATGGATCATCAGGACCCTGAAGATATCTTATCCAGTTCGCTCGACACTTTGTATGGATATCAACCCGTCACCTCCGCTTCCGCTGGATCCACGTTCAGGTACACGCCGACAGGCGAGGTACCCGATACATCAGCAGCAAACTGGTCGTTGCATGCCTCCGACATCTGGGTATCGTCAATTTATCTCGCGGATCACTTGAGTGATCTGCGTCTCCAAGACCATGTCGAGGCACTGGCCCCAGGCGAACGTCTACGTGTACTTGAGCTAGGCGCGGCCGCTGGCTTGCCTGGAATTTTCGTCGCTAAAGAGTATCCGAACGTTGCGGTTACTGTTAGCGATTATCCAGACGAGCAACTCATGCAAAACTTGACAAGCAATGTTGCACGTAACGGCGTTGCGAATACTTGCCGCGTTATCGCACACGCATGGGGATCAGATAGCACTACGTTGCTCAACGACTCGGATGGATTTGACATCGTCGTTGCTGCAGACACGCTCTGGAACCCAGAGTTGCACGAGCCATTCATAAGCACGCTCCGCGCGACGCTCAGGAAATTACCCTCATCTAGAATACATCTCGTGACGAGCCTGCATACGGGCCGTTATACAATTCAAGGTTTCCTCAATGCTTTAACAATCAACGGCTTCGAACTCGACGATATCGCAGAAAAACAGTGCTCAGGTTCGGACGAAAGAGAATGGAGTACATTCAGAGAAGGGGAAGATGACAGAGAAAGACGGCGCTGGGTAGTCTGGATAAGAATTAAATGGTCATGTTAACGGTTCGGCGTTCAAAACTATTTAATAAACAGTGTCCACAGCCTGTGAGTATACAGGTACCATAGAGTTACATAAAGCTGACTATAAACCTTCCCAAATTTACATTAAAGTTCTTCATATCGCTGCACATTCGCATTACCGATACTCCAGATAAATCGTTTCATCAGTTAGGGGACGGACCCGCACCGAAGGTTAAAATCTTGGCTTGCTTGACGCCCTGTCCGCTGTTCTAGTGGGGCGGAATAGGTTAGGCGAACACAAACATAATCAAAATGGCAACATACCAGGAATAAGATTAAATTGTCCTCAGTAATGCTGAGGTCCTCGACGGCTAGGCCACCCGCGGTGATGTCGGGTATATCTCGACTACTTTCGAAAGGAATATTGATAACTTTCTGTCCACGCCAAGACCAAAGTGAATTATATTTCCACTCCGCGTATGGGGCGAAACTGATGTTATGCAAACGAGGCCTTCCGTTGCTAGGCGTGGGTTCCAAATAGACAAATCGAGTACCAATGGAATATGGCCCCTTAATGGGAGATGCCTGAGAAACTTCGCGTATAAGGCAATGGTTCCCCCATTGAGTCCATGGAACGTGAACGAGACCAGTCCTACGTGAAGGCCTAAAGTAAGATTCGCTTACAAATAACCATTTATAATGGACTGCCCCCGAGTCAGAAGAAGCGGCCCTTTTAGCCGCTATACACAGCATGCGAGCGGACGGATCGGGGTAGAAAAGCGCTCGAATGGAAGGCGGTAAGTCCTTGCATGGTGCGACATTATTGCGAATTTCAATTTGGTAGTTATTCCATGACTCCGGAAGCTCGTACTCCCGTTCGACAGTGATGTTTGCCACGCTGGTGATGTTGTATAAGTTCAAGACTGGCCGTCCATTACTATGCTTGACCACCAGTAACAGGTTCTCGTTCAAAAACGTAATGTCGTGGACCATGAGCAACTAAACAAAGTCATCAGCCCTGTGGAGTAAGCAATACGGATTGTCCAATTACCCAGGTCTGGAAATTGTGCCAGTCGATAAGAAGGTGCTGAGAGCGTCCGCTTACGAATTTGACACTAATGGCCAACTTGGAGCCGCACACACTCAAAGAAATACCACTGATCCGAGCGTATTCTGCAGAGAGCGGGACAGTGAAGTCAAACGCGTGCTGCAATGCCTTTGGATGCTTATCGAAAGTCCACATATCTCGAAGTTTCAATTGTATGACGGGACCGTTTTGGGCACTGTAAATTAAAAGGATGAATAAGGCGAGACTTTGACAGGACGAAACATACTTAGCCACGTGGCTTGTCGCTATGAAGGCTTGAGAGGGATCAATGACGACACCTTCGATACGGGTAGTAATAAACTTGAGATGCCGGGTGGATTCAGGTGCTCGGCCCGTCCGACAAGATGGAAGCTCCGCGATCCTGAGCTCTGAGTGATTCCCATCCGATCGGATGTTGTACAGAAATCCACCGGAGACTCCAACGCTCATCGCAGCCGGACCTGGCAGTTCGTGCGTCCAATAAAGCTTCGGCCAGTCCTTCCGGTATGCCATGAGCAGCTGAAGGCGATGCAGAGGAGACGTCTCCCGATAAGAAACAGGTCCATCTTTCATGCCAGCCAACGCAAGCTCAAACCTGTAACGCAGAGGTTGAAATTCCATGACAATGACGTATGCCCGCTCGAAAGCCTAACATAGAGATACGTGAGATAACGCCGTGAGAGTCGTAGAGTAGACGCACTTTGCACATGGCTATTAGGGATTGGAGGGACAGTTTCTCCAGAACCAATATCAAGATATCATCAGATATCTTGTAATAGCGTACGACGGTGAGACGATGGGGAGACATTCTGCAATGCGTCCAAAAGGCGCCATTGCAAGACCATTTATACTCAAGCCTCCCCACCTACGAATAAAAAAACGAAGAAAAAAATAACAGCTTGCTGCGCTGCATAAGATTCATGCCTGTGAACGATCATTGAGCAAATCTGCGTTTAGTTGTTTAATGGCATCGTAAGTGGCCGATCGCATCGTGTATCATTGTGTTCTGCTCGTGTTTTTTGTGAAGAATTAGATAGCAACTCACAGCGCTTGTAAGCTGTCATGTCAACAAACTCGAACTTTGACGTTGCAGTAAATGAGTTTAAGTGTTTGACGAGAACGGGTAGGTGACCGACGATTAATTCAACAATAAGGGCCTGATGTCGGGTACGCTCCTACTTAATCAGGATGCTTACCGAAAAAGCAAGTGCGAACCAAGCATGAGGGACCGGTTGTTATAACCAAGCGACACAAATGGCAGCGACGCTCATTGTCATTGTGCATCGCGACCGCAAATTGTTATCCCGTACCGCATCACTGACTAAGCACACAGCCACCACCTTACGCTCACTAGACTAAATCCTTCATGGTCTGCAAGAAGTGTGAAAAGGCTTGTCTTTGTCCCTTCTTTCTTTCCAGCCGTCATTGACAATAACCTTTCCATAGAAACTATCAAAGCTTGCTGCACCAGACCCTTTTACGTCAAGTTCCACCTCGATAAAGGAAGGCTTGAGGAAAGTCGGGGAGAATAAGCTTCTGACTCGTCCCGGAAGTTCCAAGAATCGCTTTCAGGTTGGTTACAAAACATATGATACCTCATGAATACTTAACAATAGAACAATATAGCCGTATCAAGGGAAATGCAAAGACTGTAAGCAGCCAGTGACTCAAAACGGCGCAAAGTACTGTCATGGTAGATCCCGTCAATTTACGTTTCCTTACATGCCGTGCTTACTCCTGGTTTAGGTTGCGCCTACAAGAAAGGCCTGTGTTCAATCTGTGGTAAACAAATTCTAGATACCACAGGCTACGTAATGTCCAGCAAGTGAACGTGTTCATTTACTTGAACTTTTCACCAGTTTTGTTGAAGTTACTAGCTCAGTATAGTTGTTGCGATAATCGACTTGTCAAATTAATCCAATGTACAACATATACTCATACTATATACCAAACATTTCTAGAAAATTAGACGGGATGTTGGATTACGTCTTTCCTTTGCTCATATATCTCCTCATCTATCGTATTCGTCGTCAAAAACCGCCAAACGTACACATGTCTTGTCTGCCCGTAACGGACTAATCGACCTATAGCCTGCGTTTCACTGGCTTTGTAAATTTCCTTTGATGGCGTTAGCAACGGCGACAAGAACATGGCATGATTCGCGTTCGTCAAATTCGCCCCGCTTGCGCTCTCGTCCATTACGTTCAAAAGCAGTACTCGTGCACCTGAACCTTCTTGGAACTCTGTCAATGCTTTGCTCTTTTTGTTAGCGCTACCGATAATTTGCAGGTGTTGAATCTTGTGGTACGTGAGCGCTTCAGATACCTTGGCCATCAGATCCGGGAACTGCACGAAAATTAAAACGCGCTCGGTTTTTGGAAGGCCTCTGAATCAGAATCAGTGACTTGAATAGAGTGAAATTAGACATTCGCAACTCACTTGAGGAACCGAACTACTTCCTCCAACTTTTTGCCGAAGTGTTTACCCCGAGCATCGCGTTCTTCGTCATCCACCCCCAGTGTGTTGCCTTTGACTACGTTAATAACCCTCGCAGCAGACTTGCAGGCGCCCTCCGCAGCATATACGCATTCTTCCTTCTCTGCGCATGCTGTAATACATGTAAGACACCCAGTATGACCACATGAAGAGAGTACAGCGATTTCATCTAGTGGAATGTTATCTCTCTTGCAGCTGGGGCACGACACTTTCGGTGGCTCCTGTCGTTGCTTTTGAAGATCGCGAACCACTGTGAAATAGCGAAGCGACCGGATACGGCCCACCAGCTCCTTCGTTAGACGACGAATTTCGTGCGTCTTTTCGCGGTGTTCCCAAGCCTGCTCCTTTACTTTCTCGGTGAGATTAACATCCTGGTTCTTGCCTTTCGTTTTTGCACGCGCTGCCCCTGCATCATCGAGCAGTTTGATCACCAGTTCCGTGGCATCCTTATCATCAACGCCTTCGGTTCGCGTAACACGGATATACTCGTTGAACATAGATTCATAACCTATGTTACCCAACTTTTTCTCCCGCGCGACGCCAGCCGTAATTGCCTTGAGAAGTTCCGCTTCGCAATTTTCCAATTGCCGTTGTCGTTCATGAACGATGACATCGCAGGCCTTAAAGGCATTTTCGTTCGTCGTGTTGACCTCAAAGTGTGAACAACGCTTGAGAAGAGCTTCTTCAGCCGATCTTGAGATACGAGTATTAGATTCTGTTTACTGGTTGTGCGGTAAATACATACTTGCTATCTCCGAGACTCTCAGCCAGCCGACGTTCTCGATCGCTATCGGATTTCTTGCCACGTTTGATGGTCATATCCAGAGCTCGCAAATGATGCTCGAGCTCTAGATAAATAGCACGCTCTGCTGCAGGCAAGACAATCTTCTCGATCCTTTCTGACCATGGAATCTCATCGATTTCAGCAAGGTTCTAGAGATATTTGTGCATAAATACTATGGTGAGCAATAACTAATATACGTACCTGACGGACATAGCGATCGAGGAATACTTGTCCTAATCCATGACGGTGTGCTTGCCACTCCAGACTATGTACCTCTCTGAAGGAGTGGAACTTTTCGACAGCTGAAAAAACATAAGTAGGACGTTCTGACTGAGCTACGGCGTTCTTACCCGTTTGTTCTCGACGTCGCTTCTTTACTTCCACAGATTGACCTTCGCTGTCATCGTCGACACCCAGATGAAGATTTAAGAACGCGGCTATAGTTTTTAAAGCAGCGAAATCGTGGATGGGTGGTGTACCGGAGAGTACCCAGTGCCTTGAAGCAGAGATCCGAGTGACCAACGCATGTATCTTGCCGTCGAGATAAGTATACTCGTCGATCACTTTGCGCGCGAAGTGGAACATTTCCAAAGGAGGTGCCTGCATTTTCATCCATTTCTTTTCGACAGGCTTACTATCCAGCTTCCATGGATCGTCTTTCGCGCGTTTGGTTTTCTTGGCATTGCGCTCATCTTTCTCAATCTTCTGCTTCTTCGTTGGATTTGGTTTATCTTCTGTTTCGTCACCTTCCGTTTCAACATCGGGGGTTTTGCGCTTCCTTGATTTCGCCGCTTTCTTGCTCGCTCTAACGTCGACATTCATTTCGTTGTCGCTTGTCACGACATCTTCCTTCTCAGAGCTTGCAACAGAGCTCTTGTTTGAAGACTTCGCCTTTGGCCTCGATTTCACGCTTGGCTTTGGCTTTGGCTTTGGCTTTGTCTTCGCCTTAACCTTTGAAGACGTCTCACCGTCTTCGTCAGAGGGGGCCGAAGCATCCGATTCGGACTCGTCAGAACCGAAAGACTTTTCATCGTAGTCCGAAGACTCAACCTGCTTCCCTTTCCTCGATTTAACGGCAGATTTGGTCAACTTTTTTGCGGTTTTTGGCTCTTCAGGCTCACTTTCGTCGTCTGATATTTCAATAACCTTCTTCGTGATACGACGGGGCCTTTTTACTTGTATCTCTTCATCCGAATCCTCTTGTGTATCCGAATGCAATTTGGCGTCCTGGGCTTTTGTAGAAGGATGACCACGCCGCACAGGAATTTCTACGCCATCAAATACTTGACGTTTGGGAGGCGCTGGCTTTTCTGCACCCTTTTTTACAACTTCTGCGACCTGTTTTGTCTTCATAGCCTCTCCCTTTTCTGCAGCATCTCGGTACGATTTGCCTTTGAGTCTCTTTGACTGTACTAGTCGAGCCTCCGCTTTCTCTTGTACTAGCGGCGAGTCAGAAACAAAGCTATAAAGAATGCCAACAACCTTACTTCTCTTCAGCCCAGTTTCCATTTCCTTCTTAAGCGCGGCTCCTCCCTGTTCCCTGAGAAGGTCGACCTGCCCTTTCAACAATTCCAAGGTCTTGTCCAACGCAGCATTAAAGTGTCGGCCGTCGTTAGCGGGAAGATCTTCTGCGCCAGCTATCAACTCCAAGTTGGTCAGATACGTCTCACTCCGTAATAGAGTAGAAACGGCAATGACAATGTCCGCGTTTGCGAAGTCTTTAATGGAGGCTCGGTTCAAGTCGCTCTGCGATGCTAGGACAAGAACCTCGAAACGGTCACCAGTGAATTTTTCGACCTCTGACTGCCATTGGCGGTATAGATGAGGAGGAACGACGATGAGCGTTGCCTTTACGGGTATCTTGCCAGGTAAAGTGTCCACGTCAGAAAATTCCTTCTCCACCTTTTTGGCTGCGCAATCGATAAGGCCTAATGTGATGGCTGTCTTGCCGTAACCGACTTGGTCAGCAAGAACGCCTCCTCTCACATGTACGGGCCTCTGAGCACGACCTTCTGCTCTCCAACCCAACGGACTGAGAATGGCCTCGGATATTTCTTCCTCCGCAAAAGGCTCGATGTCGGGGGATTCTTGATAAAGCATCCACTCCAAAGAACGAAGCTGCTCCTTTCTCAGAGGAATCTTGAAGTGAGGCGGCTGGGCATGCTCTTTATCCTGTTTATTGCTCTTCAGGATGAAACTGGGAAAATCGATGGTGGCGGCTGGGGTAAAGTTCGTGTTGAGACGCCAGGACAGCTGGACTGGCTCTGTACGACCTTTCGTAGGCAGTCTCGACATAGCGCGATGAAGAAGCGACGAGACATTGATGCCGACGCGGACAATTCCTGTACCGTTATCGTCAAGTTTGAGTTGCGTCACGAACGGACTCGGCCGACGCTTCAAACGCCTTTCGTACTCTCCAGCCTCTACTGGATCTTCGACGGGTATGACTTTCCTCCCATTTTGTACCCATTGAAGCTTCGGTGCCGTTGGCGCACATCGTTCGCAATTGTAATTATCCTCGGCCGCATCTATCGTCTGCCAAGTTATCAGACGATCGTCGACGTGACGGATCCGTTCCAGTAGCCAAGCTAGAGCCTTGAAGGTGCTACGTTCATGAACCTTGTCGACTTCATTCCACATGCCACGAGGCCACTCGGGACCAGCTTCCCCATGTAATGGGACTTTGCAAACTAGAAGTGCAACAGCATTGCGGCAAGCCTCTCGAGAGACTGGGATACTATAAGCCTTCTTTGGAACACTGAACAATGCATCTCGTATCGCTGAAGCCTTAAACGACGTGTTAGATCACCCCAAAAGACATGCCAGTACTTACTCGTAGTTTTGAACCACCCGCTGGCACCCACTTGGAAGGGACAACGGCGGTGACAGATTGTTCTTCGGCTTTATCAGATGGTCTCCAAGACGTATCTAACTTGCATATTACAGGCCGGGATTCCAAGTACTCCAATCGACGAATACTGATCGAGAAGACAAAAGAATCCTGAGAATCATCGGTTCGATGCGGGTCAAACAGCAGGAACAGAGGTGGCAGATTGACATCCTTTTCGGAAGCCACTTTTTTGTGGAGGCCTCCATTGGCTGTCCCACACTTATCGAGAAGAGTGTATGTGCCCGAGACATCGCGATCAAGTATCTTGACGGCGTCTTGCGGCATTGTAATTTTCAACTCCGAATACACCATCTGATTTCTGAACTTTTCGCCTGTCAAGCCGAGACGAGCTTCCCATGAGGGTACGAGAGAACCAGTTCCTTTAATCTTCAACTTGAACACTGTCTGCAGGGGCAAAGCGAACTCCCAACGACCTTTGAGTAGACCACCAGTACAGACGAGTCGGCTTACTGGAGACTCCAAAGTGCGGCGAATTTCAGCATTCGCCGGTTCATTTGGTTCTGGAGAGGCGAACAGACGCCATTCAGTATGTCCCGGATGTAGCGAAAGCTCCAGAGAAGCGACAGAAGAACGATAAATGACGCTCCAGATCTCTTGCCGTTTGAGCTCGACAAAGCGGAACTCTGATGTTGTCGCACGCAAGACTGCATCGCGCCATTTCGACCACCTCTTCTCCGGAATAGTTGAGCCGTGCTGGTCCCTTAGCGACTCCAGCACAGTCTCGTCAACGTTATCGATTACGAAGCACATCGGAAGGTTTGGCTTCAAGCGCCTTGCAAATTCTAATGGCGACAAGCGGGGATTCGCAGAAACATCAATGGGGAATGGATTGTGTTCGGGGCGGCCACCACACTTCTTACAAAATGTCGAGCCACAATCTTGACACCTGAACAATTCCCTCGTTGTCATGTCGACTCTGCCTTCACACCTACAGAGCCGTGTACTTTGTTCTGCCTCAGCAAGGACATCGGTGAAGGAATGAGTCGCGATCGCTGTTAAGTCAAGTGCATCTGAGATGAGCTGCTCTTCTCCAACAACGTCGCTTGGCTCCTCTGTACTTTCATGCCGTGCATCAACATCCATCGTGTCATCCGCCGTCTCATGCACCTCCGCCTGCTTACTTTCATACGTCTGGGTATCATCTCCTTTTTTAAGCAGACTCTTGCTTGAGACCAGCGCAGCAAGGATACATGCCCCTACGACCGTTGTCGACATTGCATTGCCAGCTAGGTCTGCCAACTGATCCTCTGTTTCACGTGTCAACAGGAGCTTGTCGACAGGGAGACCTTGCATAGACAGCGCCTCTAGCCCAACCATAGGGCCTCCACGATTGGTAATATAGGGTATCATCGAGGGAGTAAGGCAAGGACATATACCAACTTTGTTAGAACCGATTGTACGATCAACGTTCTGAGAAAGATTCCATACGACACTATCAAAGATGAATAGAAGGTCGAGATTATATATCAAAGGAACATACGTTTTGTACGAAGGGTCCACTCCTTTCGTCGCGGAGCGTAACAAACTGATGTCTATCAGGTCCCAGACTCGCTCCACCTGACCGACGCCCCAATCGTCCCAAGCGAAATCTGGGAGTTTGCATGAACCACCTAAAGAATAATGAGAATGAACTCGAGTGGCAAAAATGCACTATTTGCCTTCCTCCCAACCCGTCAGAGGACGCTTCGACCCGAGCGCCTCTTCTAGGCGCGCTCGCTGATGACGTGATTCGCAACGATTCCAGTCCGTTCGACCCTTACGCCTGTCTAAGGCATTATGACTTTCCTGCACAAGTTTCTGTCTAGCTTGATGGATTCGAGGATCGTCGGAAGGAAGCAAGAATGCATCCAACGTAGACGAAGCTGGTCGCTTCAACTTGCTGGTGACCAGCTCCTTCCACTCATCGGGTATACTGGAGCGCTTCTTGTTCACGGCGACGAGGTAAACGCGAGTTCGGGTATGAGGAATGTAATAATTTTTGGTATCAACACGTGAGAACGTGGCACTGTATCCACACTTTTCAAAGTACTCTTGTACGCGTGGCCAAGGTGCCGAACAGACATTTTCCAGCACAACGATGGGGGGACGATGCAATTGGACCCATGACATCATGCCTCGAAATGTTCTTCCGGATTCACCCTGAGCATCTATATCTTGCTTTTGGGTATTTAGGTTGGAATAGTCTACGCAGGAGGTTCCTGCGATTAGTATGTCAACATCACCGGGAACGGGTGCAAGAGCACCATATGCGGTATGACTAAAAACTATGTAAGAATATGCCCCAATTGCGCAGAAGCCCTCTCGAGCTTAACTCACGCTTCGGGATTTCCAAGCTCACAAACATCACGGAATAAGAGGGGAGGATGGAAATTTCGTTCGATATAAGCTTGCTTGAAGGGTTCGATCTCACAAGAGAAAACGTGTTCTATATCAAGATTGACATCGTATTGTTCGTAGACAGCTTTCCGTATGAGATCTAATGCAAGTAGAGGAGATTCCGTCCCAGAACACATGGTCGCGACGCGCAGATTGCGGCCAGCAACCTGTCGTACGACATGTTGTATCTCGGGGATACGACCAACGAGATCATCAAAGATAGCGGTTATGTCGGATATAGGGGGGAGGTCCGAGGCGTCTGGTGCGGAGGGTTTACCATGCTTATCCTTCCTCTGAACGGGAGGCGCGTCTGACTCATCACTCTCTGGCGCAGAGTCGTGTTCAGAGGTTTCTTTATCGCGATCATCGTCGTTTTCGCCTTTCTTCTTTGAGGGACCAAAGAAAGAGTCCAAAGATTTCTGGTTCTTGGACCTAACCACGGTTTTGGACTCCCTGGTCATGCGGGTATCTTGTTGGATGAGAATGGAAAGCACACGCGCCCGCGTCACACTTTAATGCGTGACCTGTCACCGAACTTGGCCGTGGCCACTAGGTGCCGTGGCTCTGGCTCACGTCCTAAAAGGTACAAAAGCTGTTCGAGGTCGTGTGCCTCTTTTTCACTACTGGCCTTATTCGTCTCCCTTGTGTGCCGCCCATGATCTCAATCCACCTTGTCGTCCTTATCCACGGTATGTGGGGGAACCCATCCCACCTGGCCGAAATGCGTCGCATCATATCCGAGACGTATTCAGAGCCTGTCAGTGGCGTGGAACTCCAAGTCTTGCTCGCGGAAACCAATCAGGACCAATCTACCTATGATGGAATTGACTGGGGTGGTGAGCGAGTGACGCAAGAAGTATGTCATGATCGCCACCTGCCCTGTTACTCTATTTCCCTGACAGTCTCGCTTGATAAGATTATGGACAAAATAAAAGAACTCAAGGACTCTGGAAAGCAAGTAAATCGCTTCTCTGTTACAGGATACAGTCTTGGAGGATTAATAGGACGTTATGTTGTTGGGTGCGTCATCGCTGACGCAATACTCTCTAGTGTACATCCCCAGTAACTTCCCGAGTGCAGGATATTATACCAGCGGGGATTCTTTAATGAGGTAGAGCCTGTTAATTTTAATACCTTTGCCACTCCCCACCTCGGTCTCCCTCGATACCCTTCCTTGCTTTCCCGCTTCCTTCGCCTTTTAGGACCAAAGTTGTTATCCCGAACTGGCGAACAATTCTATTGTGTTGATCGTTGGTCACCGAATGGCCGTCCTCTGCTCGAAGTTATGGCAGATCCTCGTATGTAGTTCTTCCGTGTCGTCACTCATAAGCTGTATTGTCGTTTCCAAATCAGGCCGGGCGTTTTATCAAGGACTTGCTTCGTTCAAGCATATCAGGATATATGCAAATGCGTTTGTACACCTTTCTTTTTCACGTTCAGTCAATAACGATAGCGCACTTTCAGGGTGAATGACCTTACAGTACCTTATGTGACAGCAGCCATAGAACTTGAAGATCCGTTCATAAACTATAGCAAGACTGGTTTGATGGTGTATGCACTAATTCCTATGTCTTCCCATTCAGCTGCTCATTATGAGATCAGTCAATTGGATACCAGGTACGAGCCAGTTTTGGCGAGTTATAGTGTTCCACCATCTCCACCACGAGATCCGCCTGTGTTCTCGAGAGAATGGATCATGCAGTTGAAACCTCGAAGGCCCCTGCTCCCTCCTGGCTTGCAGCGTGGCTTTCCTTTGAACATGGTAACACATTAAATTCAAATTTAAAGCGAATAATACTAACCCTTAAAATTAGTTGATCTATATCTGCATTCCCTTCGCCTTGCCGTTCGTCGCGATCGTGATAATAGTTAATCTGTCCCTTGCTTCGCGCTCCTCCCGTGCCAGGCTCAGAGTCTTGGAAGAGGAAAAAGGTGGGGAGGAGCGACTTGTACACATTCTGTCCAGGCTTGAACGCAGGCTGGAGAGTGGCACGGTCTCGTTGATAGAAGATACCACGACAGACCTCACTATTTCATCTCCAGAAATACCACGTTCTGTCCTTACACCGTTGCAGCGTAAAATAGCGCAATCGTTAAACAGGTTGCCTGTCAAGAAGGAACTCGCTTTCATAGGTGAAGTGCTTAACTCTCATGCGCCAATTGTCTGTCGAGATGTCAAGCGCTTTGAGATCCATCGCCGTGGCGAGGGTGTCCTCAGACACTGGGCCACTTCGTTTATCTTGTGATATCCCCCGGGTGTTTCGTATGGATAGCTGCGGGCAATGCTGTATATTAATATTTACACTGGAGATTCCTTGTATTGAGGGGATTCGGGGCTGTACTTCTGTAAAACACGAGTACATACTGTTGTATGTGATTGCGATTTTTTAAATACCTGTGTTCGACGATTCGTGCCACGGAGAGAGCTTAGCGTGCAGTAGCTCTATTATCCGCGACGCCTGAAAATTGGTTCGTCAACTATTGACGCGAGACTTTAAATTCAACGACCCGGCACTGGGTCGGCAACTATCAGGCAATTAACTTCAACCTTGAACCGAAGGAGTACAGATCAATTAATGAATATTAAATCTTATAGTATAACTACAACAGATCGAGCTACAAAATTCCGGACGCAGATAAAGTTATTAATAATAAATATAGTCTAAACCCCAGTAAGTTGTTCGTCATTCATAAAAGAAGCAGCATGCGCGGCATGGGCTAAATGTCATCATCATAAAAAGATAGCTAGCTGGACCCCCTTTTTTTAAGCACTCCGAGCACAACGATGACGTGTTTGATGCTGTGGGGGTGGCAGAATACTTCGCCTGCGAGATGTCACCAGGACAAAATCATTCGGAACGCGGGATGCGCGGTGGGATCGACGCGTCGCCTGCGTGAGCGTCTTCCAGACAAGCACAAGCTGACGCTCAAAATGCCTAATATGCTTGTTGGACGGACGGTCGGCCCTATTAGAAAGCGAATATGAGTTCTCGATAAAAGAGGAACAAGCAATATATACGAACCGAACTGGTTCCACAGGCTCGACCATGGAGATGGAAAATTGGGATACAGGACGAGTAATCGTGACCATTTTTATGGAGGGGGGTGCAAGTAGCTATAGGTCGCCGGAGAACAATGGCGTGCGTAAAGAGCGTCGATGAAGTTAGGACGAGAATGACAATAAAAAGTTGGCGCTCTGAGCGGCAATCCCGATTGCGAGGAAGGAATAAAGCAGACAAGGGCTCATTTATACTGGAAGCCATTACGTTAACTTGAACAAAAGGTACAATGCGCTTGAGAACTTTGATAAATCAAAAACAAAAAAGGATTCCTTTTTCGGCACAAGGCATTCACACATTATCGATCTGCCACAACGGGCCATACAAAACAAGTTTTATAACTCGTGTACAGTCAGTGTTTCCAACGTCTTGCTCCAGTTCATCACTTTCGGATGTGCAAGCACCTTGCGTGGATCAAAATGTAAAACCTGTAACCCTTCCAACGATGTTGCACGCGAGAGAGCTACATACGCCTGTCCTGAAAAGTGCAACGCCATGAAGTTCGATTGTATCAAAAGATAAAATTTAATCACCTTTCTCGAACACTCTCGCCAAGTCAACTCTGACTCGTTCAAGCGTTTGCCCTTGGGACTTGTGTATACTCATGGCCCACGCGAGTATCAATGGCAGCTTACGGTAACATGAGTATACGATATAGCATATCAGGAAATGCGGCTCTTACCTGCGTTCTACTGACTTGTACTTCTCCGTTTGGTAATTCAACTTTCCATACTTCGGGCATCACTAAGCAGACCCTCTTCGCTCCGCTTGGCATCACAAACTCTACCACGGGGTATAACTTTCCTCCCGCAGACGACACTGGTTTCTTCGTCCCGCCGATTCCTCCAAGCGTAGTAGCATCTTGACCTTGTTCACGACTATACGCAACCGGGTCGACAAACTTAACGACTCGGCCCATGCTTCCATTGACTAGCGTCTCGTCAACATTCTTGATGAGCATAACTTGACAGTCGACACGTAAAGAAAGTGCTTCTGGGGCCATGAAGTTCGCTAGTATCTTTTGTTTTTGTCTCGGGTCTTGAAGGCTGCCACCATCCTTTGCTCGGTACTCCTGACTTTGTGTTTGCAACCGGGATATACGATAAGAATTGGAGCGGTCCACGTCCTCACGGCGGGGGAATCTATGGTAGATATTAAATGTCAGTACGACAATGACAATAGATGTACTGACAATTCTGTAGCTTCTAACCCGTCTTTGTATTCTAGTGGGCGCGATAGCTCTTTGAATCGTTGTATTGATTTCGGAGATAAACGCCCAAATCTCATCTCATTCAACATACTAACGAATTCTATCTCCGCGTTATTACCTTGCAATGAATATGAAAATATGGCGTAATTCACCTTGGTCGCGTTGTCTGAATACTTTAGTTAAGTTAAAAGTGTGTTTTATAGTTTTGCTCCACCATTCAGCCTCAAATGCGAATTTGACCTGGCTGTCTTTTGCCACAGGCGGAAGTTGGAAGAAGTCACCCGTTACAATGACCTGAACACGTCATAATTTAAAAAATTGGGTGTTGAACGGCTTGTATGGCTAACCT
>QFEO01000596.1:0-12808 GCA_003316615.1 Amanita pseudoporphyria
TCTCGGCTTAATTCTTTCATGACTGCCTTTCGGCTCTCTTCCAGTATTTTGAGGTAGACGTCGTTGCACATAGAGAATATGGCACAGTAGTTAGGTAGATAGGCCATCTAAAATAATATGAAGATGAAGATGAAAGGAGTGAGTAGATACACACGCCATGCAAATCAATTAGGCCCTTAATGAAAGGTTGTATAGCAAGGCGAGGGCATCGAGCATGAAGGTTCTTGTATAGTTCCAAAACGCATGTAGATATTGCATAGCTTGGTTGGTAGGGAGCCGACGGAATCATGCCTTGATGGACCAAAGCAGCGGCAATTGTTCTATCATTTTTGCACATGGTGTATGTAACTTTGCAGGATTCTATCATGCTTAAGTGTGTAGTGCCAAAGAATCACTTTTATTTATTAAACTCACTGTATGTGTCAATCAATATAATATCTGCTGTTTTCTCAATATCCTCTTCTAGCGCTCCAAGGCTCTGATCCGCGACCTTATGTTTTCGGTTATTGTAGCACCAGATTTGATATGCCTCCACTAGTGCATTCATCTGGATTGCAAATCCTTCTACCAAGTTCAATGTCTTATCACGACGTGTGCTTTGATCATGTTGCTTCGAGCTGTAACACGGATAGTAATGTAATGCTGACCGCCGACTAGAGTACTAGATACTTACATTTTCTTCTTGATATCATTCCTGAGAAGCTCGACAAACTCGCCTCCAGCATGGCTAAGTTCCATCTGTTCTGTACCATCAAGGATATTGGCTGCCATTGTTACATCTTGCATCACCTCGTCGTCACCAAGCGCCAGATCATGAGACCCTGTCGCTATCCTATCTAGTACTCTTTGAGTGAGAAATTGGTTTGTGAAGCAGCCAAGATACCTTGACACGTCTGGCGGTGCAGCATCAGATTCTTGGCCCGCTCTATTGAAATGTTCTTCGGTCGAATAGCCTTTCCCCGTCCTCTTGTAAGCATTGCAATATCATCTGTACCATAATTTCGACACTTCTTTGATTTGAAAGAACGAGATTGGAATGCCATGTGGTTTCAGCGTGCATCCGCCTGATGCTTACGCACAACGTCAGCAAACAAAATCACGTGATAGATGCCCGATGAGCTAAGTTGGAAGTTATACGATGATAATAAAATTCTACATACTTGAAGATGTGCACAAGGCAATCCTTGTAATGGGGCCTCATTTGAAGAAGTAGACGTGGCTTTCAGAGGTGACAGGGAGCATGAACTACTAGCAGTCGCTGCGGAATTACTAAGTAGATATTCTCATCTTTGTTTCTGGCGCAACGGCCATTCAGTACATTGAACGTTTTTTTTTTTTTTTTTTTACACATAGAAATGGTTTATTGGTCATTGAGCCACTGCAGGTGGCTCCTATTTACTATACATCACATGAATGCGATAGATAAAGTACAAACCCCCTGGCAACAGAGATATGCATGAGTAAAAAGAAATTGTTCATCGTCTTACACCGGAGCCGATAACGTGCTGCTTATACGAGGAAGCCAGCGCGTTCCTGGAAAAACTCTTCCAGGCCCACTTCTTCCATATTCCATCGATCTTCATCGGCCAATTCGTCTTCGTCGTCATCATCTGGGACGTCTTCAAAGGAAAAGGCGGTCGGCTTATCTTTTAAGAAAAGGATAATAGCATCCCATGAGTCATGGGATGCTAGAAATTCCCCGAGGGGGATGCGATGTCGGTACTTAATACAGCTACCCAGGATGTGGGAGCGAGATTGGAGTTCGTGGCACGACGGGCACCACGAAGTACGTTGAATGTTCTCAAATCACTATTGGAGCAGGTGCATTACTTGATACATAATGCATCTATCTAAAATGTGCCAAGACTACAAGAAAGTAGTAAGGGACGACAAGTGGACAGGAGTGATAGCGATGAAATCAAATGCATCATGAATCATTGATTGCTGAGCATTGAGCGCTGGAGCCGTGAGTGCCGACGGATGGTATTACCCAATCGATCGGTTTGCAACTTGAATACATGTCACTTGTACTAGTTAATATACATCCGTGCAATACATACTATGATGTTGTCCACGTTTGAATCAGCTTTTCATTCATTTACTTGCAGCATGTTGGGGCATGACTTATATGTGAAACCATGAGTTCTACATCTGAGTTACTTACTATTCTCTTTCGGTTCGCAACAAAATCTATGTTACTAACTCCAAGTCAATGTATTTCGAGAACTGTCATTTACAACAAAATCTAAATACGGTGTACTTCATTTGTCATGTACCTCTGGACAAAAAGTCTGTTTGCCGCCACTTCACCTCTCACGCAGCGAAGATCAATGACCGGAGATGATCCAACTGCTGATCTGGCATCTTCCCTATGAAAGAAATGACATTAATGCCATATCTGATATTCATATTCAATGACTTACATGTTGCGATAAACCCCAGGGTTCTCGCCTTGAAGCAAGACCCAGTAGAGACCCGGGTCTGGCTGGGGTATGGGAGGAATATTAGTTGCTGAAGGGGAAGTGTGCTGATAAGTGCGGGGGGCGAATGGAGAGCGCCAGCCAGACCCTTGATTATTGCCAGTCTGGATACAATTTGTTGGTACAGATGATGGAGTTCCTTGACCGTTGCTGGCCAGAGACTGAGTGCGACTCTCTGGCACAGAAGCATTGCCACCGAACGGAGAAGGCTGGACTCCCCAACTACCACCAGGTTGGGTGCGATTCGCCGTGTTTCCAGCTTGAACGTGATTCGTTGGCACAGAGGAGGGCGCTCTTTCCGTAGTATTGGGGATCCTAGCCATCTGGGTAGTTGGGTTGGCAGGTAATTGAGTCGGGACCTTGTTATGCTGGGTACCATTAAGGAAGTCGGACCACGACTGTTGAGCCTCTGCCAATGTTGGGAAAAGCTTATAGCTAGCACCTGAATAGAGGGCAGTATGGCGGCTAACAGTGCCCCTGCAATGACAGTTCAGACATCCGCCGTTGGCAATACACTACACTGCAACCTACCAGTTATCAAAGATGCCCGTTTTTCGCCCATGGTACACAACGTAGAAATCTCTGTCAGTGTTCACTTGTCTGATATTAATGTCCTCAAAATGATCAAAGTACTCGAGGCCTTCATCATCCTGGATGGAAAGGTTCTCCATTGATGTTTCAACAGCTGCGGGCGGTGTCACCAATTCACGAGGCTGCTTCATCCCATCTGTCGGTAGCCGTGGATCTGGCTTTCCTACGAGAACAAATGAATCAACACATTTGCAGGAAATACAGGTGATAGCACTCACTGGCGACCATAGCTGACGTGAACTTTTGCGGGAAAAAGGTGAGGTTGTAGCGTGCGAATTATTAAGCAGTTGGAGTTCCAGCTAATTAAGCGTGATGCACATGCCATTCAGACCCGCATCCCTTGGTTCATTTCCGAATCCATGAATCTCGGATGGGACGAGGAGATGTCTGCACATGCATACCAAATTTTCGGTAGCTATGTCTCCTCGAACCAACTCTCTCCCGAGCTCGAGCCAGGGCCTTGGCCATCAGAGCCTTACAATTCCCTTCAAACCTGTGGCCCGTACTCCAATCTACAGCTAACCGGCTCTTGCGGTGGTACTTCATTGTCTAGCGCTCCAACTTTGTCCTCTTTTGACACGCAGCACACTCATTCGAACCATAGAAATATTCTAGACAATCATTGTGGTCAAACAACAGAAACAAACCTTCATTTGCAATACTCTCATTACGATGCGCTCACTCACCCTAATCACATGGCCAGCCAGGCTAATATTAATCAAGGAGAGACCTATAATGTCAATAAGAACGTCGACAATGGTGACTATTATACCAATCAAAGTGTTAATACTGCTGAATATCAAGGCAACAACAACACACCTCAGAGGAATAATATTCATCTTGATCAAAACGTGCCTCGGAATTTGCCTCAGCCCGCGTCCACATCCGTGAATCCAAAGAAATCAAATCTAAATAATCAGCGGTAAGGATTGCTTTAATAAGATAAACTGTTATAATAAGACACCTCCTAGGGACAAAGCTGACGCACTGGGAACCCTCAAATTTGTTCCTGAAGATCCAGGATCCCAATATGAACATGTTAACCCTCGGAAAAATGGCAGGGGCTCAAATGAGTCGAGCGCGTGTCCACCTGAGCTGACGCATTCAAGTTCCGGCAATAATACCATGGAGAATAGTAGTCTGCCTGATGACACTTCAAACTTGCAGGCATGTTGCATGGAATTATGGTGTATGTCTTACCATTGAGATTTCCAAAGATTTTTGGCGACGGTGATGAATGGGAAGACGACGACGAGTTTGCTGCATATGCGATCATGCTCAACCATCAGAAGGAATTGATGGCGTCTAATACTAATATGGAAAATACCTTAGATAATTATGTCGCGGACCTAAGCACGTGGGCTCACCGTAACTTCGGTAAACCAATCCAGCCAATCCGACAACGTCACTCTGGACGGAAGTCTCTCGCTGAACAAGCGACTGCAAAACTGAGGAGTGAGAAGATGCGGGAGAATGCCAAAGCTTTACAAACAGAGGTTAAGACACTCCACGCATTCTTAGAGAAGGCGATCCACGACCTCGCTGCAAAATACAACAAGAAGAAATCGTATATCTCAACTCTTGTTCATGCGAAGACTACGCTTAAATCCAAGCGCACTCTGAATCTGAAAAACGCTCTACTCCACCGAAAGGCGAAAGAAATTAATAAAGGTAAGTTGTACCCACCTTGTCGTTTATTCTTCCTTATGGAGCATGACGATTAGATCGCCCCAACAGCGCACGCTTGTCCCTTGTCGAGATTCAGAAGATGGTGGATGCTGAAGAGGATACTGAGAACATCTCTGAGGAGCTGAAGAAAGAGCTGATACATGATTTAGAAGCTCACTGCGAGTTGAAGCAAACGGGCTCACAGGCATCGAATCTTTCAGTAGCTCAAGATGTCAGACAGACAATGCAACATCTATTGGTCGAGGTATTTGTTTTGTGTTGAAAAGAAAAAAAAAACTTTGACTTTGACTCAGTTACAGCACCTTCACCTTCAAACGGGCACTTGCTCGGTTCTCTTTGTCGCCAAATCCCACATCAATGATCAGTCCATTCCTGGGTGGGCAGCAACGGGCGAATCTGCCCCCTTCTTTCTCGACGTTTTGAAGGTGGACGTATGGGATGTTCTGAGAAAGTACGAGCAGTGGGTGTGCTCAAGGGATCAAAGTGAGTTGATGGCACTGCTTTACTTTTGTGGAATGTATGTGACGTGTCATTTTAGGCAAAGCCAAAACGGACTCGTTCAAAGCTATACGTGCCGAATGCACAACCATTGTCAGTGAAGGGTTAAGTAAGTCGCTATCAGTCATTGCATTTACCACTAACGAGTTCCTATCAAAAGGACAAATACTGGATTCCGACACCGTTATGATGAACTATGTGAACTACGAGAAGTCTATTATTCAGAAACACCATGTGAAGCTCATAGGCTGGCCCAAAAATGTCAAGTTTGTCACGCCGGCAAATCTATCAAGCATCAACGAAGTCCGCACGCTGAAACATGCGCTGAAATCTGGTGAATGCCACTGGATTCGTTTATCTGAAGCTGAAGTCGATGAACACATGGCATCGATTGCCGAACGTGAAGTGGCTGGAGAGCAAGTGGGGTGGAAACACAAGCAGCACGCTGACAAAGGGAAGCCACGGAAGAAGTCCAGCAGCAGCATTTCCTGGTCCAGCAGGTCAAAATTCAAGAGCAAACAAGTATTGAGTGACACAGAAGGTGAAGGGTTAGATCATAGTGACACCTCATATACATAGTATACCTCGCGATTGTTTTTATTCTGTTTTCAATACATATCCATCGCTGACGTGGCACATTCTAATTATGGAAGAAGTGGGGGACTTTTGCTGACGTGGGATAATTTAAATTACTAATTATAGACGGTGGGCGGCGCGATTTCAACCTATGCAGGCGCAAATAATAGCTATATATGGATTCCGCTGATGCCGACAATGCTAACAGTGGCCGAGGAAACGTGGGAGATGTTGCCGATGACGAGGGCGATGGCGGAGGCGTCCTCACGTGGTGCATTCCTATTATAGAAGGAGCGGGAGTTATTTCTGGAGCCAGCACGGGGGGTAATTTTGCGCAAAGTTAGGCCTAGCAATGGAAGGGATTATTGAGCAGTATGTGAATAATTAGAATATAATGCAAATAAGCTAGGGACTAGCTAAATTAGGACAGAGCTAATTACTATTAATTAGCCGGCTGTACAGGTGGTAACAGGGGAAGTGAGAATGCATAACAATATCATCTGTTTTTGATCCGCTGTGCACGAGATCCGAAATGTTCATCAGGTCTGTTCTATCTCTGTAAGTTCCAATTTAAACGAAAGTTGCTGAAAGCTGCTGCAGCCTTTACATGGCTCTTACATCTAGAACACTCAAAAGTCTGGTTAGGTTGTAAAAAATACAATTCGCCCTCTATGCATTATGCTTTACGGTCGCTGCCACTGGCTGGAATCAACGCGCATGGTATTACGGCTTCGCCTGAGGCAGACGTTCCACAATCCCCTATCAACCCCTCCCTCCCTCTTCAGGAACTGTTTTAAATCCGTGAAGCGCAATTCTTCAGTATGCTGTGATACTGCTGTCAGCTTGACTCCTGCTTCGTTCTCCTCAACCCACTCGTGGCTGGGGCACCACGAGATGATCAAGGAGTTGCTTGGACGGTCAACGAACCATCCCTGTAACGCCAACATGGCCGATACACTAGTCTGCTGACTATCGCGAATGTCTGTATTGACAATGGGTTTTCCTGCTGTTACGTTGTCAATCAAGAGCACGACGGGGCCCACGACTTGTTTTTCCAGGAGTAGTTTGAAAGCCATTCCCAGTGCCTGCAATTATGTACTAAAAGAAGACGAGGCCGCCGCCACCGCCTGATGCCCTTTGTAAAATTCGAAGCTCACAGTGCTTATAAACAAATGTAGCACCCGCCCAAGCCATTCCAGGTGGTCAAGCACTCGAGCTCCATGTGTGAAGCGCAGCACTTCCTCACCATTCAACATATCATGAACCCACAAAGCCTGGCGTGCTCTCCCCCAATTGCGCAGCTTACCCGCAATAACATTAATACCTCTGGAGTCTCGCCTAGTTTCTTTGCACATGCTCACAATATTACGATCACCAATTCCCAATTTTATGATAATAGTGGTCAAGAAAACCTATCAGGTAGGGGGTTGTGCCCAACCACCTCAAACTTCCTGACGGCAATAAACTGCTTAGGGCGGGATTTTCTTAGAGGTTATATCTCTCCAAATGCTATTCACAACGCCGAAGCTCACTACCCACCACCTAAGTGTCACCCCGGAACTCGCGAAAGCATCAGGAAAAGTTGATGGGTCTTTTTGTGACTTTTGCGACTTTTTTGTGACTTTTTGTGACAAAATGTGACAAAATGTGGCAAAAATGTGACAAAACATCACAAAAAGTCACAAAAAAGTCCCAAAAGACCCATCAACTTTTCCTGATGAAAGGTGTTGAAAGATATTACTGATTGGATCAGCGAGGAGGATATGTCTAATCCAGTCTTGTGGTTATCTGGACCTGCTGGAGCCAGCAAGAGTGCTATTGCACAGACAATAGCTGAGCAGTGCAATCAAAACCTCGCCACCTCTTTTTTTTTTCTACGGAACAGCTATGACAGGGGTTTCGCATGCCCCTTATTCCCGACAATCGCCTGGCAACTTGCTAGCTCCGTGCCTGCTACAGCTCCACACATTGAGAGAGCAGTCAAGATGGCCGCTTTACTTCCATTACAATCCCTTGACATTCAATTCAGCAAACTTATCATAGACCCCTTCACGAAAATCTCTAGTGAGAGTCCCTGATTCTTGCATCCCAAGAAGTTCTTAGTGATCATTGATGGGGTGGATGAATGTGCTGGGGAAAAAGCGCAGCAGCTCTTCTTGAAACTTATTCAAGAAGCAATGAGCAATCAAAAAATCCCTCTACATTTCCTTATCTGCAGCAGACCAGAACCACACATACAGGAGGCATTCATATCATCCATCACTCGCTACATTGTACTGGATAACACATACGACGCTTTGCAGGACATTAAAAAGTACCTGACAGATGAATTCTCTCGCATCTCAAGAGAATGTGCAGTTGAATCATCTGACTCATTGCCTTGGCCTCCTCATGGAGCCATTAACACCCTTGTCATGAAATCATCTGCCCAATTCATATATGCATTGACCATCATCAAGTTTGTTGATGACCAATATAGTAGCCCAAAGAGACAGCTGGGTGTAATCCTAGGACTTCGCTCTGCTAAATCACCATTTGGTGAGCTGGACCAGCTGTATACAGAAATATTGTCCAGACAGCCTGACTATAAAGTGTTGATGGGTGTCTTATTGTTCACAGTTGCTTTGCGCCAACCAAAGATTTGTTACATCAGAATATGGCTATACATCAGCGAAGGAGAGTTGCTGGCAAAACTACGCGGGGTGCTGTTACAACCATACGTGTTCTGGACGTTGTTGTATGTATTTTTACTTTTTACTGATTATTCCCTCAGACTCCGACGGACTCCATTTTGCTTATGACGTAGTTATGACTTCATCGATACATCACTTCCTTCCATCATATTCCATATGACTTCATTGTTTACTTACACGCGGTCTTGTTGACGCATTCTTATGTTCTCTTTATACTCATTATGACACGGTCTCATGTAGTATATAAGGACCTCAAATGTAGTAGATAGAACCTAAGTTCGACTTAGGTTGTTACCAATCTAGATCGTTACCTTCTACATTGCATCTCAAGGCTGATCATTGCATCATGCTGCATCTAATCATCCTCACGCTCGTATACTTAGTCTTAGTACGCGAGTGCCTTGAGTTCTACATTTGGTATTTGACACTTGTCGACGCTGGTCTTGTCCTTGAACCGCAAGTCCTGTTAGTCCAAGTAATACTAAGTGTTCTCCGATATAACACTTAAAGTCGAACTTATCTGGTTTGACTATCACGTCATCAACCCTATCAAACTTCTGGAAAGCAGGCCCGTAGGTTACCTGCCCGACTCATCAAGATTTCCTTCGAACTATGAAAGATCCCCACACCCCCTCCCAATAAAGCCGAACGACACTCTGGAAACAAATACACCCTCGATAATTCTGTTATGAAATTGGACATGAGAGACAACATCTGGAAATACGCGGATGGTACACACGTTGAATCAAATAAATTTTGGATTCCACAGAGATTCTCATGACCACCTAACTCTGCAGTTCTCCATAATGACACTTACTTTCTCAACCGTCTATATCTCCACTTCGATCATCAGAACAGTCGTTGGTATTACCACTTCCAAGATACAGATACCTATTCCCCCGTCGAGGATGAACAATTTCTAGGACCACATTGGGAACCAGGAAAGAAGGAGCATCACCTTCCAGCAGATCAGTTACACCCGAAAGCTAAAGGAAAACCCCACTGAGTCCCTAGTGAATCAGGATCAGAAAAATCGTTTCACAATCCTAGTGACTTCCCTCAGTTGTCTATGCTAGCAATAGCATCGTCATCAACACTACTACCGATCAGCAGAACCGAGTCAGAGAAAACCACTCAACTGAAAAAAGACTCACCCAAATCACCAGACCTCCCACAAAACCCACCTCCATTACCACCTTGATCGCCAACACCACCCCCACCTGGACCCCCAGACCCACCACCACCACAAACACCGCCTGAAGTAGACATGGCCGACGCCACATCCCCGAATAACAAAGCACCATTACCTAGCCGCTTCACTGGAGACAAAAACGAAGCACTTGATTTTATTGCAAATTGCGAACTATACTTTCAACTTGTCGACACGTATAATACCAATAGGAAAAGGATCACATTCATCCTTCTTCTATGTGGAGACAAAGCAAAGCGATGGAAAAATAGCAAGCTAGAAGAATATGATGCCACACCAACTAAATGGGATAGCTACGCTACTTTCAAGAGAGAGTTTCTAAAGCATTGGGGAGAGGTAGACAGTCCAGGAACCGCGATAACGAAAATTTACAAGATACAAAAGTGAAAATTGCCCATCCCGATATATGTCGATCAATTCAAAGAACTAATACGACAAGCAAAGATCACTGAAGATGCCACTGCCATACCATTATTCACACAAGGAATACCCGGAGATGTCATGCGACAAATCATGATGTTCAACCCTGAAACCCTAACCGATTGGTACGAATATGCACTACGAGCAAATAATGCGCGAAACCGGACTGCTATACTATCTGGAATAACCCAATCAGGAAGTAAGGGATATGGACGATCACGATACAAAGACCCTGACGCTATGGATGTAGACGCTATAGCAATTAATGCAATGAGTAAAGAGGAGCGCGAACAGCACTTCAAAGAGGGATTATGCTTTCACTGTCACAAAGCAGGGCATCAGTCACGCGATTGTATGCAACGACAAGGAGGATCAAAGGGAGGAGGACGAAAGACAAAAGGCAAAGGAAGAGGGAATCGATTCAAGAAAGGCCATTCCATCAGACAAACCAAGACAGGTGATGAGAATGAAGAAGAAGACTCACAACCAGAAGAAGGGGAGAGTTACACGATGATTTGTGCCCTATTAAAGAAATTACCCCAAGAAGAAAGGATCCGAGTACTCATGGACAAAGAAGAGGATTTTTAGAATCAGGACATACCCCAATGGTTACCACCCCTGACCACGAACCAGATACAATAGTTGTACATGAAATCATTGTAAAGTCTCTCTCCAATAAAACGATTTCACTGCCAATTACGATTACCTTATCCGGTCAATCCATTGAAAACCAAGCACTAATCAACTCAGGAGCTGAAGGACGATTCATCAGTGAACGATTAGCCTCTAACTTCAAACGAGTACTGCTAAAGAAACCACTCAAAGTACGAAACGTGGACAGATCTGAAAATACGAATGGGGAGATAAAGGACAAGTGCCTAGTACCGATCAACATACAAGGAAAAGAAACGAGTGATTGGTTCTATGTTACCAATCTCGGTACCCAGGACTTGATATTCAGACTGCCTTGGTTAGAGCAGTATAATCCGAGAATAAACTGGAAAGCAAAGTCAGTGGAATTCCCAGATTCCGATACAGACAAGATTCGTGTTGCGCTGAGGAGTTGCCTTTTGGGTCTAGAAAAGGAACTGCAACCCAAATGGGATGAGGATCTCGTGGTATGGTTCTTGACGTCACACAAGAAGCCCGAGCCCACGGATCAACTACTTTGGAATAATGCTTCCCTGTGGGAAGACGTGCAATATAGTGAGGACGCATTCGAATTAAACCTATTCAGGTTTTCTCCCGCTCAACAGATGGCACACAAATATACTAGTCAAATGACCGACGACCAAAGTAAGACTCCAGGACAGGAGGAACCCAAACCGAAGGACGGGAACAAGACGCTACCCCTGGAATATGAGCAATGGAGCAACATATTTAAAAAAGAAGCAAGTGAACGATTCCCTGAATCTAGACCTTGGGACCATGCCATAGACCTCAAAGACGGTTTTGTACCTAAACGAGGAAAAATCTACAATCTATCTCCGCTCGAGCAGAACTCACTTGATATATGGATAAAGGAACAATTAGCAAAAGGATATATCCAACCATCGAAATCACCTCAAGCCGCACCCTTCTTTTACGTTGAAAAGAAAGAAAAGGGAGCACTACGACCTTGCCAAGACTACCGCTACCTTAACGAATGGACTAAACCAAACTCGTATCCATTACCCCTCGTATCCGATCTCATGTCAAAACTCAAAGGATCGAAATTCTTTACCAAACTTGATCTACGATGGGGATACAATAATGTCCGTATTAAGGAAGGCGATGAATGGAAGGCTGCTTTTATCACAAACAGAGGATTATATGAACCAACAGTAATGTTTTTCGGATTACGCAATTCACCCACTACATTCCAAGCCATGATGGATGACTATTTCAGAGAGATGATTGACGAAGGCTGGATCGTAATCTATATGGATGATATATTAATCCATGCAGCGACTCAAGAAGAGTTTGAGAAAAGAACCAAACGTGTTTTAAGAAAATTAGAAGAAAACGACCTATTCCTTAAAATGGAAAAATGCACATTCGCTCAAAAAGAAATCAAATTTCTTGGAATGATCATATCTCACGACACGATTAAGATGGATCCAATAAAACTCGCTGGTATCAGGGACTGGCCCCCCCCCCGACCACGGTTAAACAAATACGCTCTTTCCTAGGATTTGGAAATTTTTACAGAAAATTCATATCAGGATTCACACACATAGCACGACCACTACAGGACCTAACAAAGAAAAACAAAATATGGGATTGGACGATTGAATGCCAAGCAGCATTCGACCTATTAAAAGAAAAGTTTACGACAGCACCTGTTCTTAGGGAATGACACAGGTAACCCCTGGGTAACTCCAAGTGTACCCACACCCACACCCGTCACTGACCCATACCCGTTGACCCATGGGTTACTAGTGGTGGGTTAAACAGGTAATGGTCCAGGTACAGGTAAAGTCACGGGTATACTATTATGTGGTACTAGTTACAGCTGTTTTCAAAAACATGCGGAAATCATCACTTGCGAAATGCTGTATGTTTATGTTTGGCCCAGGACCCCAGAATGTCAAATTGTGTCACCCAATGTTACTGACAGTCCTGGACCCTCAACTGTATTACTATTATGGATGAGTACTTGAGTGCTTGAG